>OX235273.1:110131594-110336901 GCA_944472155.2 Trichobilharzia szidati | reverse complement strand
CCTTAACTTCTTAATGTGAAAAGTCAGACGGAATATTTTCTGGAAATCGCAAAGACACGTGAAGACCAGGATGAATCAGAAGAAAGAGTTAGTGCAAGATATTTAACATCTGACTTGGTTTCTATATCACTATCAATAATTTTGAAACGGTAATTGGAACCAGCAGCTTCATTTAGCTTTCCTTTACTTGGGAAACTGAAATTAACAGTCTGACATTTGGAAGGATTCAGTTTAAGGCCTTTAGACGAAGATCATTTGCTAACTCCTGATAGAAAGTTGTTCATCTTAGTACAAACTAGCAGTGAGCTAATAGACATTGAAATAGTTAGATCATCAGCATACTTAACAAAGTTCATTTCATCATCAGAGTGAGGCAAGTCATGCAAGAAGAAAGAAAAAATAGAAAAGGGGACAGACAACGCCTTGAAGGACACTAGCCTCAGTAACCAATGAAGTAGAATATTTTACCAAATAAAACACACACACACACGAAGTAAACGTGACAAGTGCAAACTAATCTTTCTGAACTCAAAGACTATTTTCAATGAATTCACAAATCAGGTTATCAAGATAGACAGACAGACGTTAATCACGCCTTATCTTTCAATAGGATCAGTTAGATTCATAGTAATTTAGTGCTATGGCTTTGGCAAACTTCCAAACATATGGAATAGAATGGTCGTAATTTTTTTGTTGCCTTGCTGAACAGAATCAGTTTATATTGTGCTATGAATGTCAGCTGGTGTCTAGATGATAACCAGAATACGCTTCACCTTCTATGTTTAACAAAATCTATGCAGTAAATGTACAATGTGATTGATAAGCTGACTTAAAGAACACCGCTGTACAACAGGTAATAATCACATTGATTTTACAATTGGTAGTTATCAGTATCTTGTTGTGAATGTGCGATACAGACAGTGTGTCCCAATGGAATATGATTCTCAAACATTCTCACAGTTCAATATGGCATTAACAACACAATACTATGTGTGTATTCGAACATTCTATTTCATGTCGTTTAACGTAAACCAAAATCACAAGCTCAGTGATTGGTTAACTAATATAAAGTGTAAATATATAAACAGTGGTTTGATTAATGAAAAAGCTACCTTGGCTTCTTCGTCTTGGCTTTTGGTTTTACAATTTGTCTAGTCGTTGATGTTGACGCGCTTACAAATTGGTCACCAATTATGAAGCTAAATGGCTGAATAATGACGTCCCTGACTGTAGCACAAAGGTGATGCAGGTTTACATCGCATAGTTGGAATCAATTCCTTCAAGACTGGAGATTCACCTTGTTGAAGACTGCTGCAAACTAGTGTGAAACCAAAGTCCAGTACCTCCTGCCGATTGCCTCCAGTCAACCAACATCAAGTGGCACTACTTGCTAGTCAGTCGTAACGTTATGATAGTTTAACTTAAGAAGTGTAAGTATTTCCTCTGATATAAGTAATTCCATATTAGATTTAGATTCATTATTGTTGGTGTTGTCTTGAGCATATTTGACATGCATGTCGTCATTATTATTGTTATTATCACTATGTCTGCTATCATTATTTATTTTATTTTTACATTTCACTGCATACTTCCCGACTAATTTATCAGGGTAATTATTAAGTTTCAAAGCTTCTCTTATATGCCTCACTTCCTGTCTTAGATTTACCTTGGTACTACGAAGCTTTTGTTCTCTATCACTTAAACAATTTACCACTCCTATCTTCACTGACATAGGATGGGATGATCGGAAGTCCAAATATCTGTTTAAATGTGTGGGTTTCCTGTAAAGACTAGTGTTTAACTTCCCGTCTTCTTTCCATTTTACGCTACAATCTAGCATTGGAAGGTCCCTTCCCTGACTTTCCATTTCATAAGTGAATTGAATTGCATCCACCTTTGACTTAATGTGTTCGAAAAAGCTATCTATATCCTGTATTCTAAGTACAGTGAATGTATCATCTACATACCTCCACCATACTTTTCGGGTGTGGCTGAACGTTTCAATCGCTAACTTCTCCTACCTATGCATGAATATATCTGCCACAACCGGGGATATTGGTGACCCTATGGCAACTCCCTCAGTTTGTTCGTATATTTTCCCTGGAATTTGAATACTGTGTAATTCAGGCATAGCTGCCCTCTCAGCATTATATCCTCAAGCGTTACTTTCGTCCTAAGTTCGAGTTCTTGGTCAGAAATGAGTTCGTTTCTGACTGCCTCCATAGCCATATTTATTGGTATACGTGTGTATAAACTGATACTGTCATAACTAACCATTTTTTCTCCATTATCTAATTTTAAATTATCTAATCTATGTTTTAGTTCATAAGAATTAGTTAGTCTAGATTTTGAGTGTCTTTTAAGGGGATTCAATACCATGGCTAAATATTTAGATAATTCATATGTAGGTGAATTTCTAAAATCAACTATAGGCCTAATAGGGTATCCTGACTTATGAACTTTAACAACACCATACATCCTACTGGGGTTATTAGTTTTTGGCATTAAATTAAACCACTTAGACTCACCTAGAAACGGCTTCATTCGGCGTATAAGGTCCGCTGTGGATTTCTTAACTTTATTCATAACTGTATCTATTGGTTTATTAATTTCCACATATGGTCCTGTTTGTATGTGAGTATTCACCTTGTCCAAATAGTCTGATTTGTCTAATACTACTGTTGCATTTCCTTTGTCTGACTTTGTGATTACTATATCCTTGTTATTCTTAAGGTGTTTCAGGGCTTCTATCTCTTGTTTTGTCGGGTTAGGCTTTCCACGTTTTTGTCGTTTTAATGTAAGTGCACATTGTGCCCGTACTTCGTCAGCCATTGTTTTGTCTATCCCACTTAGTGCTATTTCTATTTTAGGGATGACATACTCAGGTTTCAGCTCGTCTACCGCTATATTGAAATTTAGTCCCTTTTCTAATACACCTATTTCTGTAGGACTTAATATATGTATTGCCAGATTGATAACCCACTTTGCCTGAATTATATGATCTGGTGAAACCAGCATTCACTGCTTAAAACTCACTTAGGAAGTTTCACTTCAGTACATATTTTTGTATAATATATTGAAAAGAAAGTCCTTCTTTTAAGATCACTTTTATAGCTTAAAAATACTAAATCATCCTGAGAAGTGATGCGTGTAACATAAATTCATGCAAAAGAAAATGCATGTCATTCTGATACGGTTTATTTGACAATCTCTACACATATCATTTATTCCTGCTGACCGCCAAAACAAATAGTCACAACAGTCAAACAACACTGGGTATATTCAATGTACTTTTCAATATTCAATATTCTTGAAGTTATCAAAGTAATTATCTGGTAATTGACATCTTTTTCACTGGATTGAATACAATTAAACTTCGTAAAACTTCTTGAAATCGTTGTATTCGTGCATAGAATAAAAAGATATTTAATGAAGACAGCAGAAAAAGAAATAACCATCCAACAGACACAACTAATGTTGTCATGCGAATCAATTCCACTGGGAATTCCGATGTTCTATAAAAGACTATAGTTGTAAGAAGTAAACAGATACCACTTGGTAGAGCAGATAAAAATGCAGTAAGGTGTAGAAGAAGTAAAGTGATTGTTGATGAAATATGTTTCATCATTTCTAATGACTGTTGACGATGATTACGTGACCATTTAATCATCTTAACTAAGAAGAACACATCGAATATAGTTACAAGAGAAAGTTGGGCTAAACATGTGTTTGAAAATAAACTTTGATAGAGTAGAAGTAGATTACGATTGTTGGTATACCAACAGGCTGTAAAATTGAACATTGACAAGAGATCAGTGTTCAGCACAATAGGCAATGTCATTAGACATGCTATAATGCTGATAAACACAACAACTATCCATATAGGATATTTAGAAACTCGTTTATACAATATCGGTTTATACAGTAAGATGCATCGGTCAACACCTAGTAAAACGAAAAGATTTCCACGTAGAATACAACAAAATGCCTGAAAATAAGTGGTTAGCTTACAGCTTATACTTGATCTTGTCAAAATAAAGTAATACATCCTTCCTGATGTTGCATACGGTAGGCCAAATGTTGGAAATAATCTTAACCAACCAACTGTAATAGTAATTCCAATATCGCATAAAGCAAGTACGCCTAGAAATACAAGATGTCTACTATTACGACGAGATGGATATAGGAATGCAATAGTGATAAGAGTATTAGTAATTAAATTAAATACCCCAATAGGTGGAAATACGTAAGCTGTTAATATTCCAAGGACTTTAGGCGTCTTACATAACAGTTGACTGCTGTTTGGATCTTCATGTTCTAGGGTTGTACAATCAGTTAGTGTATATGAAGGAGAGAAATATTCTGTCCCATTGGTTTCAACTTGCATGACTAAACGTTTGAGTATACTTTTACCAGACCATACCCCTTTTATATACATTTTGTTTCATAGATGAATCCCCCCCCCCTTATGCCTGTATGAATAACATCCTAAAGAATAATACAAAACATCGTATGCAATTGTAGACACTATTTAATTTATTATTTGTTATTAATAATGCCTCCCAAAAGCTATTCGCTAATATTAATTAATTTTAATTTCATCGTGAAGAGTTTTCAATCAGATAATGCTTACAATCATATATCAGCCAATAATTTAGATTGTGGCTAAAACTATCAGTTTGAATGATCTATCATCATCATTTATGGTGTGTTATTTTTTAAAAACAAAATTTATTTGAAGAGTACTCATGTTCCACCCATTTCTCTACCTAGACTGTTCCACCTGTCTTATACATTGATATCAAGTATGATCAAATATTGATGACGGGGGTGGAATATCTCAGATAACCTTCGGGAAGTAGATTACTATCGGTGTAATGCGTGATGGTTGAAGAAAGAACAGACACTGTGAATCATAGAAGGTTTCGAAACAGTAACACTTGTCTGGTAAGTTAATTGTGATAGCACTTTAAAATGTTATATGAATGTGAATAAAGGCAAATGCAAACTCATTCAATAATGTATTACATTACTGACTCTGAGCTACAAGCTCCTCTAAACTCAACAATTGGAAGCAGATCAAAACCTGAAGACATGTTGATAGAATTCAACTCATGTCAACCGAATCTCACTTTCACAATAGAACACGATGAAAACGATACTATTAAATTCCTAGACGGTTTCCTAGTGAAAAGGACTGATGGCACAATCGAAATATCTATATTTAGAAAGTCTTCATGGACAGGACAGTACATGCATTTCAAGAGCTTTGTTCCAGTCCAGTATAAAAAGAACTTAGTCAGAACACTGTTCAATAGAGTACAAAAAATTTGTTCTGACAGTACTATTCAGCATGAAATAAAATACGTGAAGGATATTTTATCTAAGAATGGATATCCTGCAAAACAATCCAAACAGTTCCAGAGGAATCTGTCTATATCAGTTTGCCATTCATAGGAGATTATGTACAGGAAGTAGTCAAATGAAGACTCGATACAGCTACCAAGAGAACTTATTATGCTGCAAAACTTGTTATCCCTAACACCACTAAGCCAGTGCTTCAACAATGTGGGAAAGACCAGTCGCCAACCCTGGACACTTCAAACTGTGTATATCAATTCGAGTGTGTTTGTGGAAGCAAATGCATAGGTCGTACAGAAAGGCGATTGTCTACTCGCATGATGGAGCATTTGCCAAAATGGTTGAAAACAGCTGAGTGCAAAGTGCCAAAATCCTCAATAACAAAACATCTTGTGGACTATGGACATGATATCGACGCTGTCAAGTCATTCACTGTTGTTAGCAGACAAAGAAACAGGAAGATGCTTGCAGTTGCAGAGGCTTGTGCAATTCGAGTTTATAAACCAGGTCTCTGTGTACAAAAGGAGATGGTCGTCACTCTGAATCTACCATGGTAATACGTTTTACTTATTATTCTACCTCTTATTATTATTATTCTTGATTCATTTAAAACTATCCTTTATCAGTAGCATTATCTTAACTCACTTCAACACTATTATTATTATTGTTATTATAACTATTACTGTTGATATTACTCTGTTTGCAATTCTTGTTATATTCTCTAATGACTAATTGTTTATCTAAGTGATGTAATTGAAGCGTAATGCAATTTATCTTAATTTTGATCTCTCATACTCTCTCTCCCCTTATCTATTTGAACATGACCTGGAAAACATTCTCACCTGTCTTTCTGCATGACTAATTCAATGTAGTTTATTTGCTTATCAGTCTTATATCTCCCAATGTAATTTCAAAAGTATATATATCCGTGTATGTAGAGTATTCAGCTGACGAGTTCTACCGAAAGTTGATGAATTCATTAAATCCTGTTTTATTAACCTTTATAGCTTGTTTTGAAAAACTGATAATTTAAACGAATAGCAAAGTGGCACTTTATTCTATCAGGAGCCTTAGACTTGACCTGTCTAACCTAGACTATTCACTATCTACCAGTAATTTACTGATATTCTTCAGGAAGTTTGTATTTCCAGCTAACTGATTATATTGAACCAATGATGTTTTAAGAATAACACGATACTATCTAGTGGATGGTGACTGGTAACAGAATCCAAGATGCGCACTTTGCCCTATTTGGAACTCATCATTTGGATGTTCCTACAGTTCTCAATGAATGATACAAATTCAAACGCAATCTGATAAAGTACTTGGTTCACACAGCAAGAGCAATCTCCTCTGATGAATGTCTTCATGAGGACCTTAATAATATAATACGGTTGCTGAGTGAAAACGGTTATCCAGAAAAGTTTATTGATAAGAATATGAATCTAAAATCGAAGCAACTCAAGGTACCAACAGTTCCTAAAAAGGCCTTATTCTTACAAACGCAGTTCCTTGGGGACAACATCAGCGAGATACTAACACAACGCCTTAGAAATGCAGTAAACAGCATTCCGTGATGCTGAATTACGCTGTATCTTCAAAACCACTCCTCTTTTGCGTTCAGAAGTAAAGGACTAACTGCCTAATTTCGCCTCTTCCATGTATATCTACCAATTTAACTGCTCCTGTGGAGCCAGTTACATAGGCCGTGCAATTAGGCGTGTTTCTCGTCGGATTTCCGAACATCACCCTGTATAATGGTTAAGTAAAGGACAAACAAAATCTATTCGTAGCGCCATTCTATCTCATCTTGTGGATGCAAACAGAACACAAGATTGATGGGAACCATGCTTTCAGAGTCATTAACCGCATACCGACAAATCTTAACTTCGTCTTAAGAGTTCGATTACTAAATATTGCTGAGGCTGTTGGAATCCACATTGAGAAGCCTAATTTAAGCGTTTAGAAGAAGCTAGTTCAGACTTTATCCTTACCTTGGCCATCCAGGTTCGAAAGATTCTCAATTTTTGTAGGAATTTGCTTAATTTTAGTTGATATTCTACTTGCAACTATACTATTATTATTTATGCATCTTTTTTGAACTGTAATTCCAGTGATCTTACTTTACAAAGCGATATTATTAAAAAACCACTAATGTTGCTATTGACTACTATTCTAGAATATTCTATGTATATCCACATGTATATATAATTGTAGAGCCAGAAGAGAAAATTTCTCAAAGGTTATTCTTTGCTCAATTATTTTGTGTTTTATAGATGTTTAAATAAATATTTTCTCAATCATTTATTGTTTGACTTTTCAAAAATCTAATATATATTCCCTAGATTGATAAAACTTTCAGTTAATAATAAAAATATAAGTTCAACCGGATAAATTGAATTTCGATGAAATACCCAAGGTATACATATATATATATTATGAATCCAACAATCGAGTAATTCATAACATGTTTAGTGTGTACACAAAACATGGATATAGGTCAATCTGTATTAATTATTTTCAGTACTGTAGACACCGCCTAGTTTTTTATTATTTTTCTAAAATATCCCATCTGATAATAATAATAAAGTACGCTGTACTCAACTGATCATATATATTGCGTTCAGTTACCACCTCATACGTATTTGACCTAAATAATCCAATGTAACTTGTAGTCATAGTTTCTGCAATAGGTAAATCTTTTCTTTTGTTTTCTGATCATTGCGGTAACATTTACTAAAGTGTTATACCCAATTATTAAGAACTATATAAAAACCAGATATATATATAAACGCCTTAAAACATTGTAAACTACAAATTATCATGGTCGAAAAAACAGAATGGAAAGAATGGACCACACCATGGGATACTTTAATCGACTGTACACTGTTAAAAAGCGGGGATCCAAATGCCAGTGAATTCATGTGTCGTATAGCTAGTGCTTTTGGAGTTATAATGGGTTATATATTTCCAATTATTGGTGGATTCGGCTTCATTACTAATTCAATAGTTGCTTTTATATTTCTTGTTCTACTTCGTCATGAAACGAAACATTTTATATTTTTAGGAGCACTAGCACTGTCCGATATAGCTGTGTCCATAAATATGGGTTGGCTGTGGTTATTTCCATCGTATGGTCTACCGTACATTTCTTCAGGAAGTATATATTATTTTCTATTTACTAGATCAAGTATAGTGTGTCGTTTGTCTATATTTTTTCAAACTTTCTTTTGTATTCTACGAGGGAATATTTATGTATTACTGGCCTTTGATCGATTATTTTTTATGCATAAACCATTGGTATACAATAAGATTCCTAGATATTTCACTGGGATTCTTTTGATTGTAGTCATTATTCTCACTGTTTTAATGTCACTCCCGATTACAATATTTACTGATCTGATATCCATAAAAGGTTTCTCGACATGTTGGTTTAATAGTGAAACCAAGATACTACCATTCTATCAAGTGCTATTCTCATATACATGTCTAATTCAACTAACTATAGTCACACTGCTTGATATCTTCTTTTTACTGAAAGTATTGAACTGGTCACGAAGTCGTCTCCAGGCCTCCTCTGGAAGTGTATCTAAAGAGAAGAAAACTATTTCACCAGTCATTACTCTTCTTGTTTTAAATATTGTATCATTTTTATTTGCTGCGCCAAGTGGTATCACCTATCTGGTTTTAGTTACAAATGAAAATTCATCTTTTGAATATATTCGTATGTTAACATTTCTTGTTTATATGTCATGGATTTTAATATTTCTTCAATCTTCACTAAATTTTTTACTTTATTTCTTTCGTATCATTAAATTTCGTCGAGTTCTAAAGAAGCTGATTTGTTGTCATTTTGGAAAAATATCAAATGTCAGTAAAGATTCAGCAGTGAGTTCATTCAAATAAAATTTATTGATTAATTTTAAACTGATTACATATATATAACAAAACGTTTCATTACAATTATTTCTTTGTTTAATCGCATGAATGCAGCAACATTTATGCACGCGCTAAATATAATTCAAAAGTGTACAATGAAAAGCAGTCATAAAACTTGTTCTTTTTTTTGTAGATGTATTATATTCAAATAAATGGATAGTGAACAAAGAATACTCTTTTCGATATATCCTTCTTTATCAGGCTCTACAGTTATATATACATTATAGTGAATGAATGAATTAGTGTTATGAACAACATTAATGTTGTTTAAATAACAGCGAATTAATAATACCAATAGATTTCAGTTCCGTAACATCAACATAACAATAAACTGAATGTCAGAAAAATTAGGAAAGATAATATTAAATAAGGCATAATTATATTTCAATAGTTTACACACAATGATAAGTTTTGTTATTGGTAATATCTCGAGCAAAATTACTGCCCGTGTTCACACCACTGTTGGAGTTATTTGATATATTCCACAGTGATCACACTTTTTACTTACGTTAAAGATAATATTACAAATTCATGAATTCATTGTCTCTACGGAAGGCCAGGGCAGTAGTGGTGGCTAGCTGGACTTGCTTCTTTTGTACACAAAGCACCTGTCGTTTCAAGCGAATTGCGATAGCCTCTACTGTTTGGAGCATGTGGTGCTTCGATGTTTTTGGCGATTTATTTGGCGCCCAGTAGATGATAGAGAAGGATTGTTCAATGCTGGCTTTGTGGCCGGTATGGACCAGATTGTCATAGCAGCGTTCTTATACATCTGGGTATTTAAAGCTTACATTTTATGAAATATTTGCTCACTTTATTTTGAGAAATGTAAGTTATATGCTGAAATTTTATTCCACTCTTCAGTACAGCTTATTTTTACTCAAACACTTTTCACCAAGAAGAATATTTTTATGACCAAGTTATAAAAGAGGGGTTTACCAAAATGTTTTCTAATACCTACTATAGGTTTCTCGTTTATATAATAACAAGTGCTTCGAGCATAAATTGATGATGAAAATGTGAACTTTAACAGTGATCAAATTCAGCCTTTTTGAAAACTGCTAAGGATAAGTCAACTTGAGATGAGTGACCTGTGATCACTTTTCATTAAGCGACAATGGTTGGTGTTCAACGATGCGTTTTTTCAGGACTTACTCACGACGTCCAATGTGATCAGCTTCATATGAGTATGTGAATGATTAGATGCATATAATAGTTGATACTAGTGGTTTGTTTATCCTATACCGATTATCGATTTACACTCTGGTTTATTATTATTATTGTATCCTTTAATTCCTAGAAGAACAAAGGGCTTCAGCCAAGCGTCTCCATTGCGTTCGGTTTTCTGCCAGAGTCTTCACCTGGCTCCAAGTATGCCTACACGTTTTCATCTCCTCTTCCTATGACCTCCTCCAAGTCAACCTTGCACTGACCACCAACTCACCGCTTCCCTTTCGGGTTCAACTCAAGGGCTTGTCTAGTGATGTCACTTGATGGTTTCCTCAGAGTATGGCCAATCCATCTCCATTTCTTCCTGCCTATTTGTTTCACAATCCGTTCCTGCTGGGTTGATTCGCTCCAAGAGATGCCTGTTGCTTATCTTTTCTGGCTGGCCATCTGATCTTGAGTATTGAGCGAAGACAACTGTTAATGAAGGTCTGTAGTTTGTTTGACATTCTCTTTATGACGCGCAGTGCAAGTCTCTGATCCGTATAGTAGCACTGACTTCACATTGGAGTTGAAAATCCGGATCTTCCTTTTGATGCTGAGTGCTGTTGACCTCCACACAGACTTGAGAGTAGTGAAAGCTTGTCTTGCTTTTCCGATTCTTGCTTTGATATCCTCGTCAGTTCCGTCGGCCTGTAGTTGAAACGATGCTTCCCAGATAGGTAGGTAAAAGAGGTTGTTTCTTTCAGGTTCTTTCCATTTATGTTGATTGTTGTCTGTTGTTGTTGTTGCTGTTGGTGGTGTTGCCCTGGAATCTCTGTTTTCTCTATGTTCACCTGACGGAAGTCCTATCTTTGATGCTTCTTCTGCCAACTTGTTGCTTTTCGCTTGCATATCTTCCAGTTTGTAGAAAATCAGATATATATCATCGGCAAAGTCCAGATCCTCCAAGTTTTTTGTGTGAGTCCATTTTATACCTGTTTCCTGATTGCCCGCTGTTTGTCGCATTATCCAGTCTACTGCAGTCAGGAAAATCATTGGCGATAGTAGGCAGCCTTGTCTTACTCCTGTTCTCACACTCTGGTTTGAGAATACCAAATATAAGTCAACACTATAGACAATACGTTTAATACGTGGATGTAGGACTTTTAAGAGCATCAGAATCGGTGCCCTTTTTTGAATGCTATAACAAATATCTTCTTCGGTAGTGTAAGCTAGCCATGAAAACACCAGCTCAGAGAAGTTCTGAATGAGACCCCATGTGTTAACTCCATTTCACTGGTTATAAATCACATCATTAAATCTACAGGGGATATTGGAGGTGCCTTTAAAAAATAAGCTCCTTTCAGTAATTGATTGGTATTCCAACATTTATGTTACTTTAGATTAACCCGAATCACATCAAACTAACAGACAGCCTCTCTAAGTGGAACATTTGTAAATAGACAGAGAACAATTGTTGAAATCATATCCTCCTCAGTAGTAATGATTTCATCAACACAATCGATGAAATCAAAAGTGTCTGAACCTCATTCACTATATTATATATTGGTAGAAAATGTTTGTCCAGAGATTGTATAAATTATCTATCTGATTTTAGCGTATATGTAGTATTCAACGTAAAGAGCTAATTTAAGCTTATCAGTATTCGGCGAAATAATGTGAAGGTTGTGGCAAAATTCATATGCTTCATATCTGAAACTCAATTTGCATGTTCTTCGTATTCAGCATCTTTATCTTCCTATCATACTTTCTATTTATTTTTTAATTTATGGATAACCCCCATCCAGGTATTAATGAAAACAAAACACGTAGATCAGTGAAGAGTCTCTTTTCCGCGGCGAATTCATTTTCTGAGCTGTGCAGTCGCAAATATATATGTGTGTTATTTTGTATGTATGTGTACATTAAGTTTGTCACACATAAGTTCAATTGGTTATGGATATTTTAACTAAACAGGTGAAGATTGGTAATTCGAGTTGCGTAATACAAAAGCGGTCAAGAAAATTAGGTGTTAATGAAATTAGGGTAGTGACAAAGGTGATGAGTTGTCACAAACAGTTGTTAAAAAAGAAGTTGTGTAATAATATGAATAGTTTGATGATTGAGTTTTACTCCAGATACACATAGGAACAAATTACGTGAGATTTCCTAATGAATACAAGAATTATAAGCAGTTAAAGAAACAGGCAAACAAACAGAATTAAGTCATCAAAAATCAACTAAGTTGTTACCGTAACAGTAGAAATGTCTGAGTAATTCTCTTTTGTATGCAGAGCCCCGGTTTTTCTATCTGAATGTATTACGCAACTCCAATTACCAATCTTCACCTGTGTAGTTAAAATATCCATAACCAATTGCATTTTTGTGTGCCAAACTTAATGTACACATACATACAAAATAACACACATATATATTTGCGATTGTACAGCTAAGAAGATGAATTCGCCGCGGAAAGGAGACTCTTTGCTGAACTACGTGTTTTGTTTGTATTTATTTTTTCACAACTTCATGCATCGGTTAACTTCCTAAGTTTTTCAAGCCAGATCACTAATTAAAACTAGTTAAAGAACTATTGAAAGTTATGGAGTATCGCCCAGTTGTTTCGTCCTAGTTTAAGACCCTTCAACATTACTCACTCATGACTCCACCGGGACCTTCAAATCACCAGGAGAGTCCACTGATTACGTCACGGAATCTGATGGACCATTAAGTATGATTTCTAATATTCACGTAATAACACTGCTTCAGTCAATGTTATCGGTGAGTAGATTTCTTCATGCATGACGTTTTGGACCCCGCTATTCAAAATTCCATCAGTATTTTTCCCTTAATAGCAAGTATCATTATGACTATAGGACAAGTTTTAGTAATCCTGAAACTCCTATTTCTTATAAAAGTGAATAAAAGTATGCTTTGCATTATTGAATTTAAGCCAGAAATAAAAGCATTCACGTAATTACTTTACGAGGAGAATAACCATACTGATCATAATTATTTCTATTGTGATTCATTCTTTGTGATTCCACTGTAACACAGAACCTCAGCAGAATATCCCTACTGCACACGATTCGGTTTCATCACTTTCTCCTTGAGTGGAACTTTGTTACAATGCGTTTGTTTTTCACAAATATTTGTAACAATGATGGCCTGCGTAAATAACGGGCTACCGGAAACCCTCCATCACTGTATTAACCTAAGCGTTTACTATGATTCTGCCTGCAGAGGATGTTCTCGCGTTAAGCAGTGTAACGACACGTCAGTATCAGCCATGCCGTCACGTAGTACGATAAGGTCAGAAAGCTAAGCAAGCAGGTTTTATTGTTTTAGATATCACTTTACTCAATGACAGCTCATTTCAGTCCTGCATATTAGTTACTTTAAGAAATCATTGACTAATTGTTGGATAGTTGTCAATATCATGTAGTTTAGTTTTTTTATTATTATTATAACAAGACATATAAGCGACCAATAGTGCTGTTTTCAATTAGATCTCCTTCAGGCTTTACTCTAATTTACATAGATTTATATATAATAAATTTTTAACCAATGATGGTGATTTTGGGAATCAAATAATAATCTTAGTAGTCTTAATAATAATAATAATGTGGTAAATGTTTTGAACGTAGTTAATAACGATGAATGTGATGATAACAGAGTATTGATAATAAGGTTTATGCAGGTGGCGATAAGAAAAACAAAGGTAGTAAAAGGTGTGTATATGTAGACAATTCAATAAATAAATTAGATCAAATCTTAAAAGTTACGTAATACTAAAGGTGAAGTGGACAGATAATCAGAGTTTAAATAAAATATCACAAAAGTACTAAGGAAATGGAAAATAAGAAAGGGTGGTGATGGTTTTGAATAGAATAAACCCAGGCTAAACAAGGGAGAGACAAAGGTAGAACAAACTTGTTTTGTATGCAAAGACTAGGATTGTTCTCTCGAAATAATTCCCATAGCTTCGGCTATGTGTAAAAGACGGGTTCGAATTCCTTTCGAAAGGTTCGATAGAATGCGAGATAGATAACTTTGAAGGCACTATTTTTGTCCACTTGGTGACCGCCATCAATCAAATGAGCCAAAATAGAACTTCTTATAGATTTTATTTGACCTTTTCCGAACCATGAAGGAAGATGCTCATTAATGCGTTTGTAAAGCTGTTTATTTGTTCGCCCTATGTAGCTCTCTCCACAGGAGCAACTAAATTTGTAGATACACATAGAAGTGGCACAGCTAGGTAGCTTTTCTTTCACTTGAGCAATCATAATTGGCCGACTGGAAAATGACAGTATTCATTCCATGAGTTCAGAATGGAAAATAAAACATCAACAGCATAACTGCGTTGTATTCTTGTTCCCTAACGTCAATTTCGACCAGCTCCATTATAGCGCACATTCTTTCTTTTGCTATTCATATATTCGTTTCTGGGTAACTGTTAGACCCAAAACCAACCTACCTCCCCCTCACCTTGGAGTCCCGCTAAAAGGACCTGGCTTAAGGTGTCCCTTAGCCGTCCCGTTGGCATATGTCCAGTTCATTTCTAATTCCTACTGCATATTTTTGGTTAATTGAGCTGTCTTCGCTCAATACTCAAGATCAGATGGCCGGCCAGAAAAGATCAGCAACAGGGATCTCTGGCAATGAGCGAACCAGCCAGGAACCGATTGTGCAACAAATATGCAGGAAGAAATGGAGATGGATTGGCCATATTCAGGGAAAACAAACCATCAAGTGACATCACAAGACAGGTCCTCGAGTGGAACTCAAACAGGGAGCGGCGAGTTGGTCGTCAGTGCGAGGGTGACAAGGAAGAGGTTATGTGAAGAGGAGATGAAAGCATGTGGACAGACGTGGAGCCAGGTGAAAACGTTGACGCAGAACCGAACGCAATGGATATGTGCGGCTGAAGCCCTATATTCCTCTAGGAACTAAAGGAAACAATAATAATAATAGATTCTCTGGATGCTAGAGCCCCTTGTCGCTTACTCTTTCTGACTGACCATATGATCTTCATTCTTGAGAGAAGACTGGTGTTGATGAAAGTTTGCAGTTAAAAATGCTTTCGGTACAGCCAACGCCTAGTCTCTGAACCATAAAGGATATCAATTTCTTTAGTCATTGTAGGGAATTTATTCAGCAAATAGCTCCTTTTAACTGACAACCAGATTATTGATGTATGTATTGATGTATGTTCGATGTAATACATGAGAAGAAATAAAATCCTCCAGTAAATAGACAGACGAGTGAACTTTTGAGAAGACAGCTATCAGGAGAATGAACCTGGTATACAGTGAGTGTTCAAGCAAAATGTCTAATCATTTAGATGAGAATGTCAGTCTTAATGCTTATCGTACCAATAATAATAACTTTATGAAGAACATTACTTTTTAAACAGCATAGAATTTAGCTTTTTCACTTTTCTTTATTTCTTGATTTCCTAGTGGAAAAAAGAGCGAGTCAAACTTGAAATTTAAGTAGCCATGATGTCATTTTTGAGAGGCTTTTTTGGACTTATTATCCCCTGATAAACTGGGCAAGTTTTAGGAGTGCGTCGACCGGGAACTGAATCCCCGACCATGTGCTTGGTTAGTTAACATTATAATACTGCACCACCAAAGCATTTGGCATTTTCATACTGCAACAAACTTACTCCTTAAACTAATTAAACAGAACTGCTTTACGGATTCAAACGTCTTGCAACAGGAGTGTCAATTCGTTGGGTATGAGGCACATCCCTAACTCTGTTCATAGCCTTCAAATTTCTGAGTATTGTAAAGTAGCCACTTTTCACAATTTCATTGAAGAATAGGGCGGAACGATAAAGAACAGTAGAAAGAATACAATGGTAAATAAACAGTAAAAGAAAAGAGTGTCAGAAAGTATTAGATTCCTCATGTTACAGATGAGATGAAAAATATTTCTGCCCAGTCAATAAGGCATGTAAATATCAAGAACGACAAGAATAAAACCTAATTCTGAGGTAAATAACATGTCTAATACGGTCCTAAAATTCAGCTGTGAGGACATTTACTCAAGGAGGACGTCGCTTTAAACAACCGAGTTTCATCAGTCTTCTTTGAACAAATTGAGTACTGAAGTTAAAATAACTGAAGCTGGAATTGACTCACAGGTTCAGATTCAAGTGCTTTCGCTGCAACCTTGAGGAGAATATGATACGGTAAATGGTGGGACACAGATATCTTAACCTCCACCTCAATCTTAAAATATAAAAATATAAGTGATCTAAGCGACTGTACACAGAATTGACAACAACACGACTTTCCATCTCCAGGACTATTGAAGCTGCGTTTTTAAGTAAACTCAACCTTCAGTAAACAGATGAGTTGGTAAAATCTATTTGAGCTCCTTCCATCGTGTCCGGATTTGATTGACCGCCAGCACATTAGAACTATTTCAAACCGTTTAACCACCTTTTTTTACTAACAATCTAATAAAACACACTCAATATAAGCTGACACGTGATGAAAATAAATAGATCGGACCAATATAATCCGAGGGGATTTAATCAAAAGCTTTTTTATTCCTTTACATTCCTAGTGGAACATAGGGCTTCAAGCTAGAGCTTTGAAGTTTCGGTAACAGTGGTATTTATTTTTACGGAATGGAGTTGCTAGCCTCATGCCCAACCTTCTTTCTTTACCAGTCTTTCTACTGGCTTAGCGAGGTAAAGGAGTGAGTCTGTGGCCGGTTTCGAACCATGGACCACATATGGCGTGGTTGACGAGCATTCTACCTCTATGCTACAGACGCACAAACTGATATCAGTTAAATATTCCTCGAAAAGCAAGAAGCACTGGAGAAACATTTTTTCCTATTTCATTGACGCTTCAACAGTACACAACCACGAACCACTCTACCAAGTTTCAAATCCACATCCTACAAGTTAAAAAGTGGACATTTTACTAAGCGATCACTGAGAAAGAATTCAGTGACACGTGGCTGGATTCCATCTTCTTATAATTCACGATATTCAGTGCCACCTCCATCAATCAGCGTCAAGAACAAGCATCTGTCCTCCGACACACTCGACCTAATGAATGCAGCCCAGCAGTCACAACTTCTCATTGGAACTCAAGGAGGCTTACTGCGTTTGTTCTTAATGGAAGCTAACTTGACACCAATCAAACCCCAACAACTTAACACTTGAGAATTGAACAAAACGGCTGAAGGGGTTGTAGTGTACATTGTACCTTCCAACTTTTGTTTGAATGAACTCAGTCTGACCTTAAAACCCAACTTCCACTTTTGTATTCCTGAACCTCCTGTACGGTTTCGGTTTCGCTCTCTCGCTGTACTTTCATCCAGTACACTCTCCGAGCTGACCACCCTCTCACCTGCAGATAAGTGTGTACCTCTTATTTCTTATCAAATTCTATATCTCTTTTGTGTAAATACAATTCTGTTCCAGTCACACTTGCCATCTCAGGTCTTTTAACTTTGATTCCGTTCGTTAGTACTTGCACGTTAGGCAGAGTACGATTAAGGCCATAAGCGGTGAAGAAGTTTTGTAAGAGTGGTTACTTTTAGGTCGAAGTTAAATCCAAGCCTAACTCTTACAGGGTCGATACAAAAAGACTACTAACCAATCTATAGTTCCACATTGACATTGTACGGTTTGTTGTATGTTGTGATGGTTTGTTCTTTAGATCACTCTAAAGGGCTTGAATTCAATCAGCAAACGGTGGCTGGCTATTGGTAGAAAAGGAAAATGAAAACTGCTAGTTTTCGTAATAGTATTTTTTCCCTGGCGTAACTTACTATTAGGTGAAATTGTGGTCAGCTATGACAATTTAGCACAGATTTAGCTCTTTGGGATAAACTTTTAGTCAATAAGTCCCGAGTGGTTCGAAGCCCGCTCCACCTGATTCAGTCCTCATACAACAAAGAGTGATCCATAGTCTGGCACATGAGAAATCTGTCCCGAAGAACTATATGAGCTCCGACTAACTAAGGAAGTCTATTTATCTGCGTGAAATGTATGCGAGTGAGATTTTCACATAATGCTTATGTTTACATCAATAACTCGTTTTGATTTTTGGAGAATCTTGAAAAATTATAATAAAGGGTTTTTGTATTTCCCAATGAATGAAAAACAGAACAATATTGTTTTTACCGACGTTTCGCTATTTAATGTTAATAGCATTATCAAAGTAGTATTATTAAACCAGAATTTTCAAAATTCCAGCTTATATATAACAGCTTAATCATCGTTCCTCAGCAGAGGGTCATTTTCGCGTTGTCAAATTGGTCAGTTGGTAAAGATATACCTCGGAAAAACATCTCGAGCAATCAAAATCAGAAGAAATGAAAACCACAGAGCATCTGTTCGACCACCAAGAAATCCAGTTGAACTATAAACGCCTGAAAAATCATCAGCCATAGGTCTACACGTTGAAGAATCAAGTCAGAGATTTGATTTTGACAATACTGAAATCATCATCCAGAAAACTTTCAGAAATCACAAAAACGTCTAATATTAGAAGCCAGCACTTCATATCAAATGGAATTCAAATTGTCTAAATAGGAACGATGGACTAAAACAGAATTTGACCTGGTTACAACACCCCCTTTCCCAAGAAACGACAAAACTAACATAAATGTGATAAGGAATTTCATTATGTAAACACATGCTGCTTTTATAATTTTACACACTTATCAAATCCAACAATCTATACCTGGTTTTTTTATCTTTATCAATTGGCCAATTTGATAACGCAAAAATGACCCCATGCTGAGCAGCAATGATTAATTTGTTATATATAAACTGAGATTTTGTAAATTCTGTTTTGATAATACTTTGATAAAGTTATTAGCATTAAATAACGAAACGTCAGTAAAAACAATATCGTTTTGTTTTTCATTCATTGAGAAATACCAGAAAGAACCTTTATTATAATGAATATCATATACCCATTGCCCAAATTTTTTTCAAACTGTTAAAAGCAAACTTGGTTTGGACATATATAATCTTGAAGAATGTTTTAAGAGAAAAGATAGGAAGTTATTAAAAACTGCACTTTGCAATATGGATGCAAGTAGGCTGAATATTATATAAAGATGTTGTGCTGCTATATTTTGGCTAAACTAGTGTACACGTATATCTTAGTACTTCTTCGCGTTTATAATTGTGACCTAACGTTGCGATTACTCGACATCCACAACGTAATTCAAAAGGCACTTGCTAAGGAATACGATAGTGTATTATTGCAGCAATCAAAATTCAAAAATCGAGCGAGCACAAAAGTATCAATTGTTAACATGCAAGATTTAGAGTAATAAACAAATTGAAGTACAATTACACAATGAAAGTATACTGCGATGATGAGTAATAAAACGGGTCACTACAAAGAGATGCGTTAACTCTTCGGTTGATAATGGTCGTACCTAAGACGAAGAAACAAATGGTAATTGATGAAGATGCTGAGAATAGAACTCAGGTAAACAGCAGAAACACCAGTGGAGTCATTTGAAACTTAGTGACTATCACAATTTGTCTGTGTATTCTCGCTGTTTCGTTCTGCTAAGATTTTTCATAGCTTCCAAGTGAACATTCTTCATTTCTGTCCTCCATTCTTTGCATGTGATTAAATGAACTTCAGAGTGAATTGCTTCACTTACTTTATACACACACATATATTTATTTTCCCAATATGTGCATGTGTGCGCGTAGAATATACAGTGCAACTTCTTCAATAAAGAACTTTGCGTACATTTTCTCTGTACACTCGGCAGTCACTAATGTCATGCGTCTGGAACTTCGCCTGGTGCAAGCTGAATCCTATTGGTCGAGTATGAAGCCTAAGTCCATGGCGTCTTGATGTTTACCTCCAACCTTTTGTATAGTTACTTCAGTTGATCTTTTTTTCTTATTAAGGTATTCGATTATTATTATAGATCAATGTGACCAAGCAATTTAGCATCTTCGTAATGTGTATGGTGAAAGCTGATTTTTAAACTTCCAAAGGAATTGATAGAAGCTGCACCGCATAATTTCTTACGTGTTTCGATTGTTGTGCTGCATCCGAATAATAATAATAATACTCTGCCAGCATGATTTCATGGAAATTCAGAAATATTGGTTCAAATTTATAACTTATTGACTAGCTTAACCTATTACATTAGCTCAGATATCAGTATCAAGCAACATTTTGTGATAAAGCCGCAGCAAATGTAGATGCAGTTCAAGAATATAATGCCACCCATAACATATATGTCAGAAAAAATATTTTTTTAATGCAACATTGCATTTCAAAAGGCATATGAAAAATATAACTAGTTAATAAATCACCATTACAATGGACTACCACTCCACAATTAGAGGGGATGTGAAATAAAGCCACTCCACTTATACAAAGTAGACATAAATTTCCATGGAGTGGGTAACTATGATGTACTAACCGTCCACGTAACTCTGAACGTTAGAAACCTAAACGAAGTAGTGAATTAAATGAACGTAATGGCCAATGGCTTAGTCAATCAGATTAGCCTGTAGTGAATGCACGTAACTGAGAAAACTCTTCTTTAGACGTCAATTTCAGTGTTAAAAAATAGTTATTCACCAGGTAAAACTCCTAACTTCTTAGTGGGGTCTTCAGTGGTAGTCAGAACCTATTTTTGTTGGATTAATTTATCCATATAACCGTATGTCATGCTGTTTCATTATCCTTAAAGAAAAACCGAAGTATCCTCTCGGACAAATTTTCCGTTACTACAGACTGGATATGTGCACATATATCTACCGACAGTGGCCGCGTACCTCTGTAAAAACAATACTCCTTCACATCTACAAGCTTCATATGAGCGTATGATCTCTACAGTAATCAAATATTACCTCTTGATGGAATTTGCAAGGTAATCCATCTATAATGCATCTATATATCCCCGCCTTACTATGTATGGGCTTAGTTGCTTGATCAGCCAAGGTCATTATATCCCTTTAATTCAGTCCTTCTTTCGGGTCGCTTATGTTTACATTTACCAGTGGTAGTGTGAGTCCTTGGGGAGATGTGCTAGTTCTCAGAATGTATTTTTAACAAAAATATGGGGCTAGGTTGAAACTGACATCATTTAGAGAGTTACTGAGAACCTGAAAGTACTGAACAGATTGTCATTCTACTATGGAACGGCTTAGAGTTACTCACTCACACTTGGTGCCACAGAAAATGATACGCAGGACATTCAATTTACGAGGAGAACAGTCAAAGACTAATGAAATCTATTGAAGGATAGGCTTTAGCTTCTGTTGTTTGACGCCACACAACACCAACCAATAAAATCAATGAGGATTTCCTACCATTAGGATGCCCAACATTACGTATCAACATACAATTAAGAGCTGTTGATAAATGGACTGTCATTGGAATGAAAGCCATTGGGATCACAGTGATTCATTATACTACCTATATATTGCTGTCGCCATTCATCCACTGACACGAAGCACTGATACAAGCTTTAAGTAAACTATCAGTTTCTTTAAGATCAAGTCGTTTCCTTCTGTAGGAATATACAGTACTACAACTCCACTAGTGCTAAACCAGGAGACCTGAAAGCTACTGAGGTCTGAAACATTATCTGCGAGAACCCCTAACTTTTGCTTGGAAATGCGTTAATGTTGATTATTTTCTTCACAACTGTTAAAGTTCGTGCCATTCAAACAAATCAGTGGTATACGAAATAAGAAGTATATGCCTCGATCTGTTATTAGCAAATTGATAAGCAATAAATTGTGCTCGAAACGTCATCAGTAAACATTACTGTATAACACTATGAGACTCTATCAAAATAAAAATTTACCCATAATGGAAGTAAAACTTCAGTTTGTCGTCAGCCCATATTAAAAATGACGAAGAATATCTGTTGTATAACATATATTACCTAAGGAACATTCCTAACTGTCTTTACTAGTGAGGTTTTCTATTGAGAAGGCTTACACAGACTCTACGTGTTTCTAGTTTGGTGAAACTCCTACATCTATGGTAGTTCTTACTCCATTATTACTTCGAAAATAATATAACACTTTTTATTGACTGAAATTAATTCAGTTTCGCTTGGTGGCTGGCCAATTTTAAGGTAGTTTTCATCATACAGGGCCTACTCTTTTATGCTATGGTACAACTGCGAAGTGGTCTAAGTTTGTACATTTCATGTTTGCACATGAAGTGCGGAATAGAGGCAGAAGAAAAAGAGGAATGAAGATCATATGAAAGGTGGCAATGTGTTGAGTCAGAAGGAATGAAAAGGCAAGTTATTTGTTACTACAGTCAAGATGGGAATTATGTCAGAATGCGCACTCACATAACTACTACCCATGGACCTCATCAGGATAACTCATGCCCAGTAATTGGCAGTTCAGTACCCCATAATTCTGTAGTCATTTTTGGTTTTCTACTTCTACTGACACGTCTTAGGTACTCCAAACGACGAGGATCTGTAACTTCCCAACCGATTTATCTGCATTACTGTGGAATCACCACCTAAATTCTAAACCGCCCAAGCGAATATTCCATGAAATAAGTAATGTTGCGAAGGCCATAAACTCCACCGGTCTTTTATCTTTTGGAATTTTTATCGAAAAATTTATAAAACTCAAGAAACTGCCTTACAACATGACCAAGTTGAGTTTCATGGAAATACAGCTCATTGAATTTATTGTCTGGCATTGAGTCAATGGATCACGTATTCGATAGCGAATCCACTTACTTTACTATCTGGGCAACAATGTAGTTGTAATCAACCATCAATCATAGTATGGTGTTACGAATAGTTGCGCTTTAACTAAATGGGATAAATTGCATTCGTTTAGATTTGTCCACTGCAGCTAATTAATAATTAACTTTACTAGACAACTGTCCCTTTTCTACAATAACTCCCATGGCTGATAGTATACTTCTCTTAATTGATGGATTAGTGCTGCAACCTCCTGTTACATTTTATTTTTTTTAACTGAAATGCTACTAAAAGCATAGTCCATTGATGTCATACAAATATGTTAAAAACGAAGATTTGCAGACTTCATGACCCATCCACTTCGGACTGTTTCATCCTTAGACTCAGTAGTGTATGGAACAGTACGATTATACGGTTTTTGTTAGATGTTAAAAATAGAAACATTGTACATGACTCTTGTTCAGAACGATTCATGTTGGAATATAGATAACTTCCGAGTACAATCTAAAATACAGTGTACTTCTAGCCGTTTCGTCTTCTCACTTGTCTATACTGTCTACTTGCTTCACTCATAATCGTGTTGTTTACTTTGGATTTCCGCAGGAACCTCTTATCCTCATCCGAAGACTATTCTACAACCGATACACAGCTTCTACCAGTAGACAATACTCCAGTAGTGAAGGCTTCTCTGGATTATATTAGTAATTTGTAACCGTGGACTTTATATCCAAGGAAGCGTTTAATTAATATAACTCATTACTGTATTTTTCGATAATATTCTGTTACACTACCATTTCATTCATTTGAATTTCTATTCTAATATCTGTTGCGTTAATGAGCTTGCTAGAAAGTCCCCTACAACTCTAAGGACATCTTAAAGCAACAGTGGGAATTATGTTTTTCTTTTCTGTTGAAAAATCTTTTTGAATTCTGACTGAATTCAGTTCATCAAAGTATTACTCTTTCAAATTTTATCAGTAATTTAACAACATCATGCAGACTACCATTAGTTTGCGTACATAATTTTAGCCCACCAACTCACTAAATGTTTATTATTATCATTCGCTTGATTTCATAGTGGAATGTAAAGCTACAAGAGCACATCTCCATTTTGTTCTGTCCTCAATAATCCTCTTCAGCCGGCTATACGATTGTCTGTAGGCTATTATCTCCTCCTCATACTAACTCCTTCACCTCAGTTTCGCGCTCCTGATAAATCATATCTCCTTGGAGTTCCACTCGAGTAACGGCCCGGAGAGTGATGCCACCCAGCGGTCTCCCCTACATTTGCTTCTACATATCTACTGAGCAGAAGTTTCTTGGTTGTTCAGAGTATCTTTTTGAAAATTCTTTCTGGCTGGTCATCTCATCTTCTGTATGGAGCGAAGCAGCTTTTGATAAAAGTCTGCAACCTGCTAGAAATGCTCTTCGTAAAACGTAAGTCAAGTTTCTGTCCCATTTAGAAGAACTGACTGGCTTAACATTGGTGTGGAAAGTTCAAACTTTTTTGTTTATACTAAGTGCAGAATATTTTCAAACTGATTTCAGAGTGATGAAGTTGTGCCTTGTCTTTCTTATTCTGGTTTTGACGTCGTCATTGGTGAAACCTGAAGTTAAAACGATTTTGCCCACATAAGTGGTGGAAGTAAACGTCTTCACATTTATTCTTTTGATAGTGACTGTTGTTTGCTGTTGTTGGCTGGGTGGTTATTATTAACACCTCCGCCTTCTCTATGTTCACTTGAAGTCCCTGCTGCTTTTCTGACAACAATCATAGGTGGAATTAGGAAGCCTGATCTCACTCGTGTATTCACTTCATAGGCTTCAATAGGTTCTTTAACTTGTGGATGGCCTGAAATATGGCATTGTCACACAGTTATCGAGCAAGGGTGATTAAGACTTGGGCACTGAAGGCCATAGTAGTAAAGTGGTTTCCAGGATACTTCGGGGTAAGTGGTGTGAATAGCCTCCTCAAAGTTGATGAAACTGAGGTAGGGATTTCTTTGCCATTCTATGCTCTGTTCGGTGATGAGGCAAAGAGCTGTTGTCTAATTTTCCTAGATCCAGCTTACTCCTGGGTGTTCCGCATCCAGCGCTTTTTATGCTCTCTACAGGATGATGCGACCTAGAATTTTGCTGGACGTGGAAAAGAACGTGAATCCGTGACAGTTCCTGCAGAGGTCTGTGTTTTCCTTTTCTCGTAGCTTGACAAAATAGCCTTTCTTCCAATCAGTGGGCACCTTCCCTACCTCCCACACCTTTTGCAGTGACGGAGCGAGCACACCTGCCGCAGTCTCTGGGTCCAATTTTCAGTGCTTCGGAGGGAGTTCCAACTGGTTTTGCTGCTTTCTCGGACTTCAGCAGCTTGATAGAATTCAAGATATCTGCCTTCGTTAGAGGATTGGTATTCACCGAAGTTCTATGAGTAATATTGGCTGTATTTCTGGGCGAGCTGCAGGTGATGGTCGACTGAGGAGTCGTTTGAAGTGATCAGTCCGCTGTTTTATTTCTTTGTACCCTTTGGTTATTAGCTATATTCACCCAATTTGTGATTATGAGATTTTTTCGTAGGCATTTAAACAAACAATTCCGAAATCACATCTACGTGCATGTGTGTGTAATGTTCGAAGTGCTGATTACCCTATGAGTTGTGCAGTTATGTGTAACTAGTTTATCCACAATCACACATCAATTCCAGGAGCAAATAAAACGGCTTGACTTTGCGGACCTTACGAAGGTTAGGAAGACTATTACGATCCAATGGTGAAGTGTGGTTTGACATTTCCCTTTCCAAATTTAAAAAGTGATTGTGAAAGATTCAAATCAGATTGTCTGAAGTCCTGGAGATAACCTTTCTTCCTTGGCAATCTCCATTTTAGTTATTCCGGCCAATGGCAATCCTCTTGCTACATTAAATCTCCAAGTTTCAAAAGACCAAAAATAATCTTGTAATCTAATGGTTTACACCTATTTCAGACCTCACTAATGATTCCAAGTAGGCAACTTAAGGAAAACATAGATTAGGTGTTCATTTACAGAATATAGTTACCAAATATCCACCCCCAACAGTTTCCCAATTACGACATCCAAATTCATTGTTGTGACTAATGTTTTGGCTTAATGTGTTAAAAATAAGCATATATCAGTAAGTTTCAAGATGAATAGATGTCTATCAAACTGGTTGGAATTTCAACCAGTGGATCACGAACTCTAAGCTTTCGGTACCTACTGACACATGGACTGCTTGGTCATGGTGGACTAGAATCTACAATTTTTCACTTCACATCTATAAAGCGTATCTGTGAAAGACGAGGTGCCATATGTATGAACACTAATATCAGTGAAAAATAGGCGCCTGTCTCTCCGTTCCCCTAGGTATTTACAAAATGAGCACTTAGTTTCTTAATGTGGACTTAGCCATCGATATTCTATGAATGATAGAGGGGAGTTTGGAGCAAACAACAAAGGCATTTTGCAACTATTTCTCACTGTTTACTTCCCAAATTGCAATTTATAATCTCCAAGTAATGGGAACACTGTCGTCTTATAAATTACCATCACCTTTCAGTTTTTCCAGAAGTGCTTGCACATCTAGAGGTACTGTGATTGTTGGGGGTCAGATCAGGATTTGAAACGACTATTCCTAAATGGTAGTTTTGTATTAGTTTAGAACTCTTCATCAGTGCACGTCCGTGGCCTCCAGGCTGGGGGCGACTCTACTTACCATTCAGCTATTGTGACAGAACCTAATCACCCATATATGAGGACAAACACTAACCGACGGAGCTGGTCGGCGCTGTGTATTCCGAACTGGCGGAAGTTGAAATTTGTATGCCAGTGGATTTTTCAACACGACTGGATGTTCATTGGACTAGCCTTCAAATTATTCTTTATTATTCTGCACAGCGTGGAACAATAGAAGAAGGAGGATTTCTATGGACAACTACAAACAGTAATGGACAGCATCCTGAATGGTGATATCAGAATCCTCGTGGGCGATATGAAAGCCAGCCGAACTGGTAACAGATAATACAGAAAGAGAACTCACTATGAATCAAGAGGCTCTGGTCCGACAAAATGAATGAAAGTGGAGAACTCTTCCCAGACTTCTGCGTCTTCAGTAATTTGGTGGTTGAAGGCAACGTGTACTAGCCCAAGGACATACAGGGCAACACGTATCTCGCCTGGTGGACACACCACAAACAAGATAGATTTTATCTCAATCTCAAGGGAGTGGAGACACAGCCAGTCTGCTGGTCACAAAGTCGTGGAGGCGAACAGATTTGGGTTTAGACCATCATCTGGTTCTAGGAACCTTCAGAGCAAAGCTAAAATCCCTCGAAGCAGCTAGGAGCAGGTCACAGTTCAAGTTCGACATTCAGAAACTGGACCGAAGGGCTAAGCTATAAGGGATGCCTTCCCTACAGATCAGTTCAAAAGAAGCCTGGAGATACTACTTGTAATCACTGAGGAGACCTGTGTGGAAGAAGAACACTGGAACTAAGTCTCTGAAGGTGATGCTCAAGGAAACGTGTACAACTGTTCTAGGAAGAAAAAAGAGACGAGGCAATGAATAGATTTCAACGGATAAATAGAAGCTAATAGAAGAGAATGGAGGAGGATGGTGAAGAAAATGACTCAATGCAAGGATAGACAAGAGAAGGAGATGCTGAGTTGACTGCACAACGGGCCGAAGGAAGTGAAGAAGAATACCTGGTAAGACAAAAGACAATCCTGCGACGAACCGGCCGACAATGGAAGCAGAGCAGGAGGCAGGCCTCAGTTAAAAGAGGCCTCAGAACATCGTATTAGACAATCAGGTCTCTATCCGGGAAGAGATCAACCAAGATGATGAAATCAATTGAAGGAGCCCAAGAGGACCTGACTACCACGGACAAGGAACAAATAAAACAGTGAACTGATCACTTCAAGGGATTCTCCAGTCGACCATCACCTGCAGCTCGCCCAGAAATACAGCTAATAGTACTCATAGAACGTCGGTGGATACCAATCCTCCAAAGAAGGCAGAAATCTTGAATTCTATCAGGCTGCTGAAGTCCGAGAAGGCAGCAAAGCTAGGTGGAACTCCCTCCGAAGCACTGTAAATTGGACCAAGAGACCACGGCAGATGTGCTCGCTCCGTCGCTGCAAAAGTTTTTGAAGTTATGGAAGGTGCCTACTGATTGGAAGAAAAGGCTACCTTATCAAGTCACCAAAGAAATGTGATTGAGGCTCCAGGCGCTCTAGTGGAACCCGAATAAGAAGCAACGATTTACGCTTGTGTCCGAGTGTGATACGGGGAAGATGGTGTGAAGATAAAATAAAAACGTACTGGCAGTCGTGGAGCCAGGTACAGAAGTCTGTAGAAAACAGTGGAGTGAAGATATGCCGCTGATAATAATGAATCTTCCGTTGAATATATATGTACAACTGTAAGGCGATTTCAAGATGATTCATTGAAACGAAGAGAGGACCACAAAATATAATTTAACACCCTCCACAAGAATTAGTCTTTATTGACGATTACATACAAGAACCTGATGAATGTATAAGAACATAAACGAGATAATAACTAAACACCTTCTATTGTAATTGAACATGTAGTATGTGGATAAGAAATTCTGTAAGCATTTCCTAGACCGCCCAAACGATGAAATAAACTAGGTGGTCCCTCTACCAAGTATGAGCCAAGTAGACGACTGCTGAAAACATTTTCTCATACACCGTTCGCTTGACATTGACGAACAGACGAAACCAGAAAGGAGAAGTAACAAGTGAAAAATACTCTTAGACGAGCGAGAGTAATTTGATGATATAGTGAGTAGAAAATCAAGACTGCATTCAGATCTATTAATACCAATTTCGGTATCTCAATGTGCAACCGTGACGCATTTGTCTTCTTACTCGACTTCCAATTAGTAGGGAGTCATGGGTTTGAGCCCCACTCCACCTGTCAAGATTTGGCCAGCCAGACAGTGTCGCTGGCTCTTTCACACAGTAGTTTTGGCCCATTGCCAACTGCACAGAACTAAAAGTGATTGTTGGGTGACTTCTCACTAACAGGCATTTCGATTGAAGAAACTGGCTTATAGAGAGAAATGGGGCTCACTGGTATGAGCACTCGACATCCACCAAATGAGTCTTAAACTTAGGCTCCACTTTGTCTGATTCATACGAGGCAACTGGATAGCATAAACAGTCATCACACAGTATGTACCACTCATAGAATAGAGTACAAAAATTTACTCATGGTGATTAGGGCCACCATACTCAGATAAAATTATATCATTATTTGATGTATATTCAGGCATAGATTTCGTGACAAGCCAATGTCATTTTGAGGACACTGAAAACGAAGTAAAATAATAAGTCGCGTCATCCTGGAGAGAATAAAGTATGCACTGAGCACCGAACTCAGTCAGCTGGAACAAGCTGGATTCAGGAAATGAAAATCATATAGTGGTAAAACTGCTAATCTACAAATCGTCATCGAACGAAGCATAGAATGACAGCCAAATCTCTACCTCAACCTCACTGACTTCGAAACGGCCGTCGACATTTTGGCGTTGCCTGAGAAGTAATTTGGAGGCTAATTCAACCCTACGGTATGCCTCAAGTCTTCATCAACCTCATCCAACAACTGGCCATATGACAATCCCACGTGCCCCGTGATCAGAAACAGGAAACTCAGCGAAGTGTTCGAAGTGCATAGGGGATTAAGACAAAGATTATGCGTCAGACTGTGGAGAGCGAGGAAACAGGAATGTGATGAACCACTGTGAAGTTGACTCTAGGAGGTCTGGATTTCGCGGATGATATATGTCTAATGTCACACAAACTCGGAGACTTGCAGGCGAAAAGTAACAAACTGGCTGGAGAGGCAGCCGAGACAGGACTGCAGGTGAACACAAGGAAGACGGAGGTGATGAAGATGTTCGACCAACTAACAGCAACAACAACAACTAGCACAAATCACCATCAGTGGGAGAGATTTAACAGAGGTTAGTTTCTTCACTCATCTAGGAGGCATGGTTTCAACCACAGGTGGAACAGATGAAGATGTCACAGCCCGCCAGAGACGAAGGAGCAGGATACACCTTCATCACTTTGAAATCATACAAGAAATCCTCTGCATTTAGCATAAGCGATAAGAGTAGGATTTTCATCACAAATATGGATTTAGTGAGTTCTTCTATATTGGTCAGACACTTGAACTGTGAGTCACGGAAAGGATATCTAACGACCACCTGTAGACTTTTAGCAACCGCTGCCAACTTCTCTGAATTCATACTGAAGATCGAATGGCTGGCCTGCCAGAAAGAATTAAAAACAAGAAACTGTTTAGTGGAAAGAACCAACCAAGAGTGGGTTGCTCAGTAAATATGTTGGAGAAAATGGGGATGAATCTGCATACGGTGAGAAGGCCGTCGAATGACATCTCGCGCCAGGACCTTGAGTGAAGTCGCAATGTAAAGTAATAAGTGTGTAGCCTTAAGGCGACATGGAGGACGTCGTTTGGTGAGGAGGAGATGAGAGAGTTTGAACAATCATGGACCCAGCTGAAGAGGACAGCAGAAAATAGAAAAAAGTGTAGATGTGTTGTTAAAGCTCCATTTTCCACCAGTAACCCAAGGGAATAACAGTAAATAATAATACTGAGACACTTATTAGAGAAGTGATAACACGAACTAAAATCCTTCTATCCTCAATCAAATATGTATGTGGGGCTGCTACATTGAATACTCAAGTCGCTCCATTTTTGAATTTATTTCAAGGTCATGTTTATGAAGTTATGAGGCCACAGATAAATCACAAATCAAATGCCTTGGATATCAAGAATGAACTTTTTGACTTACTTAAACAACGAAAGACCCTAACAGTAAGTAATTAGGATACAACTACGTAGATTTGTAATTCAAGGACACTCTTTCAACATTAGAACGCCAGATATACCTTTTTGAGGGAAGTTATCTTGATGATACTGCACCCTACGGAAATATTATTAAAGGTTGGGATCGATATTTGATGTCTAACACATCAAACTCAACGGTCACCGGTAATTCGGGGTTTTCACTCTCCAGAAATGTTGGCGACAAACGTGCTAGAAAATTTAGAGACTCCGATCGCCTTTTTTCCAGGTCATCAGTTACAGCAGTTTCAGTAAGTTCAGTACATGAAGTATAATTTTCTGTTTAGTCCCTAAGTTCTCAGAACGAAAGTGAACCAGGTAAGCTTTTAAAATATCATAAAATATCATCATATATATATATATATATGTATATAGTGGCATGTAAATTTGAATTAGTGTTTCAAATCTAGATTTTAATCTGATTCGGAATATTAGTGGGGTACTACTTTGCAGATGTATTTAACCCAAAGGAAATAGTCCTTATAATAATTATAGGACAAAATCGTTTGCCTCCAACTACTCTGGTTGTTAGCCAATTCACCGTTTATTTTTTAATGTGACACTGGATTTTATTGTTTATTTACGCACATAGAAAACTGGTCGACTAAATCACTTGGCATTTTGCACAAAAGTGTATCATTTCGGGTTGCTGTATTTCTGTGAATCACATGAAAGTGAAGAAAAGGAACCGAAGCAAATATAAATATATGGCTAAGAGAGTAGAGAAGGATTAAAGAGGATTATCAGGATCTAGATGATGATAGATGGTGGTGTCCGATATATTTCCTACAACTTTGAGTTGCAACTATTGATTCTTAGCGCCTTCTAAACCCCAGTATATTTCTTTCCACGTATCACACACCAATAGTCAGTCTTTTGTGCGTTGTTTTATAAACAAGGCGATGAGTTCTTCGCGATTAGAGTATGAAGTTACACAACAAATAAAAAAACATTTGCATTCCTCCCTATTGTTTCTACAACCGAATGAATATGATGTTAGGCTTTCTCAGGATGAGTATCGGTATACTCATACTTATGTTTAGTTGTCTCCTCCATTAGTATGCACTTTAGGTTCTCTTCAAATAGCTGGTCCTCTAAGCTCTCCGTCTGTTCACTCGTAAGCGTATGCAAACACAGGCAGGTGTTCTAACATAGACGGGAATCCTACACCAATTCTCGCCATCGATTAATTTTAGCTAAGTAGTTTCTGTTGAATTTTGGTTGGATTCTGACTGTCGTCAGGCAACATGATGTGTATTTTTGTGTTTCAAGTTAATGCTGGCCAGGAACAATTGTCTATCTAAACAGAATATTAGGGAATGATCACTTTTGTGAGTTCACTTACATAGGACCCAATAGATCCCCCTAATATGCTTTTTGTTTTGTTCAACTGTCTGAGTACTAAAATCACCTGCTAAAATGACTATTTATAGACGCCTTGCTTTTAACTGTAAAATGAAAGCCACCATTTCCTTCTATGCGTAAAGAGAAATTGAGGAAAGACATCAGCAGATATTTTTATTATTATATTTATTGTTCCCTTGGGTTCCTAGTGGAACATAGGGCTTCAACTGCACGTCCCCACTTTTCACCTGCATCCATATTAATCCATACTGTTTCAACTCCTCTTCACACGGTCTCCTCCATGTCACCCTTGGACGTCCCACTCGCCACTTCCTTTCCGGGTTCCACTCGAGCACTGGCCTGACGCGCGATGTCACCCAGAGGCCTCCTCAGCCAGTGTCCAATCCATCTCCACTTTCTCCTGCATATTTGTTGAGCGATTGGTTCTTGTTTCGTGTGTTACCATAGTTTCTTGTTGGTGATTCTTTCCGGCCATCTGATCTTCAGTATAGAGCGAAGACAGTTGTTGAAAAAGGTCTGTGTAACCTGTTCGAAATATTCTTTGTGACTCGCCAAGTTTCTGATCCGTATAGAAGAACTGACTGACTTGACGTTTGTATTGAAAATCTGAATTTTGTTGTTGATGCTAAGTGACGAAGATTTCCAGATTGGTTTCAGGCTGATAAATGTGTTTCTCGCCTTCCCGATTCTCGATTCGACATCCTCTTCCGTTTCTCCTGCAGTTGAGGCAATGCTCCCTAGATAAGTGAATGAAGTAACCTCTTTCAAATCCCTCCCGTTGATGGTGATCGGCGCTGGATGTTACTGCTGCTGTTGTTGTTGGTTGGTTGTTTGGTTATTTTCATAACCTCCGTATTGTCTATGTTCACTTGGAGTCCTGTCTTTGCTGCTTCTTTGACCAGTTTGTGGGTTTTCGCTTGTAAGTCTTCGATTTTGTGTGACATCAAACATAAATCATCCGTGAAATGTAGGTCTTCTAGGTTCTTCACGTTGGTCCAGGATTACTAGCTTGCTGGTTTTCTAGCCGGTCCCAAGCCCGGATAAAGAGGGAGGGTTTGAGGCGTGGTGCTAGCAACTCCACCCGCGAAACTTAACCAAATTGCTACAGAAACTTCATCGGCAGATATGATTGATTATTGCACCGTTCTACCGGAAAAGACACGACTGTCTATTGGGTTCCAATCCGGCAGTCGAGTTTTGGCTTTGGGACTCAGTGCTCTTTCTACAATAACCATAAGAGTGGCTTATGTCCGATCAGTAGCACTACATCATACTAACTCCTACCTTACCGTAGAGTAAGCAGCTTAGCCTACGAAAGTGTTTCTGCTTTTATGATTTAATCGCTATCTAACCGATTTTCCTGGCATGGTAGGGTGTGCACAAACATTCTTCCCAGTGAGCAACACTTGTTGCGTCATTTCAGTTTCCAAGTACGAATACTGAGTCAAGGTTGCATTTATTAACCGGTAATACTCGGGAGTCCACACATCGGATAGCCGCTTCGCTGATTTAAGGACGAGCTCATCAACTGTTTACTTGAGTCTATTCAGCTCAGTCAGTAAAGTCTTTTAAAGGGTGTGGGTTTCAAGTTATTTGTAGATCGGCTGAAGATCTCATCACCATTAGCCTCATAGACTTAGGCAGAGGTAGCTGCATATTTATGCATACCAACGAATGTTTGGCATTTGATTGGGCGGGTGTACTGCTCAGCAGTCCACTCCGTACTCCTTCACGGCTGTGAGTGAGACATGGCCATTGACAGTGTAAGACATGAATAGCCTGGCTAGCTATCTCCGATCATTTGTGCCTGCTTTCTATCTCCCGTGTGAAGTGGTATAATGGAGGGAGCAGTACTGAGGTTACGCATCGAGTGCTAGGTAAGGAGAGGAAATCAATCGACGAAACTGTGAAGTTACATTGACTGAGATGGTTAGAACATGTGTTACGTCGCATCGCCTTCCTCGACAGTCAATATTAGCTGACATAGGGTCAGGCTGGAAAACAGCTAGCGGCGGCCAATCCAGAACATGGCACCAATCAATGAAATCCACAACAGTTAGTTTAAGCCACGCAGGAAGGTGTAGATTTCCTGGTTGGGGTACTCGGGATGGTAAACACCAATGGCTGGAGATAATTAGTGATATGGCTCAGAATTGTTCTCAATAGCACTCATTGTGACTTATAATACCCAGTGAAACTATATTGTTCTTCTTTATTACTATTCCTTTTGTTTCATACCCCTGTCCACTGTCTCTTATGCATTTCTTCTACTTTCTTCTCTTGCTTTGTGTGCTACATGGAGTGTGGCGACTTGAACTGCTGCATATTGGTGCAAAGTTCTCTGTCGAAAACAAACAGACACATATTCAAAGTGTTCACAGGTTGTTACAAGAAAAGTCAGTTTTCACCTCCGGTAAATGGTAGTGTAATCTGTGTGCGATAGGATTCTCTCCAACTATGCATGTGTTCCTGGTTTCAATCCCAGACAGACGCCCTCCTAAATCTCGCTAAGCCGGTCGTAAGGTCACTGAAAAGGGAAGGTTGGGTGTGAGGCTATTATCAACCCCACCCAGTAGAAATTAATCCACTGCTACGGAAAATTGAAGCTATTGTTTGAAGCCTTGTTTTCCACTCAGAACGTAAAGGAATGAAATAATATAAAATGAAACTATGTGCAGCTAAATTTGCTTTGATGTCCGTGACAATATCCTTGTATGTTCGTAGTCAGTACTAACCAAGAGAACAAATTTGTAGAGAAGCATCGTAGGCTTATAGGATGTCCTGAATTGCCTTTTTAGATTAAAGATCAAAAGTGCACTTCATGAATCTTCGATGTTTTAATCGACCTCTCTACTCTTAAGACACATGAATAACTACTAATTCATTCCAGTATTGAGTTTTCTCTTCTAGAATTCAATGCTACTGTTTGGACGATGAGTAAGGTGGAATTAAGCGAATAACAACACTTGGGTATGTTATATACATCTTAGAAAATGAAACACTCAATTTTTGGGATATTGAAACCCATTCTCATAGTTCCTAGTGGTATTTTGACTTAAAGAACTCCTTTTTGAAGTCAGGGAGACGATTTATATATATATATATATATATATATATATATATATTAAAGTTTATGTTTGATGTTAAATTTTATCCTACCGTTTGTGTTATTGACACTGTTCTTTTACTTTTACAGGAATTCCTACCACTGTACCTTCAGCCAATTCAGTTGTGACTACACACTATAATCAGTCATCGCCTAATTTCTTGTCCAATGGATTTCCGAACAATCAATTTTCACAAATAGGCAAGAACTTCACCTACAGTAATTCTTCACAGTCAGGGAAGAAGAAGAAATCAAGACAGCGCTGAAAACTGTTTTCATTGCAAAGTGTTTATAATTTCATTTTTTGGCGGGGGGTGGGGTGGGGGGCTTTGTGTATTATGTATAAATAAATCTTGATATTTTAAGATGATATGAATTTATTTGATTTTCAAATGAGAAGGAAAATTCGTAATTCTAAAGGCTAAGTTGAGGAGGTTCGTTTGACGATTTCACTTTAAGTTGTAAATTTCCATAAGCATAGTACACGTAGTGTGTTATTGAAACAGACAGTGTGGGCGTTAATCCTTAATTTTCAGCAAAGATACAGAGTGACTAGTAAAGTAACTGTTGTTGTATTCACAGTATTTAAAACCGCATGAGAGATACATCTTGTTGTCTATGATTACACTACATACACTATGCCTAGTCTTTGTGGAATGGTCTTTAGCGAAATTATTTCACATGTCAAATTGTTAATTTTAATTTCAGTCGCAAACGAGATTTACTTGATTCCATATAAGTTTGTTTATTAGATATATCACACAGTGAAACAGTTATTTACTGGATGACAAAGTTTCGAACAAAATATATTGTTCATGATCATTTCATCAATTATAACCACACAACTTCGAAACTCGAGTTTTATAGTTTTCTGTTTTCTCTCATATTTGTCGTCGTTGGGGTAGTAGAATTCTCCAGATGTCCGGCCGGACAGGTGTTGAATCATTTCTAGTACACGTGTTTGCAGTTGATTCGATGAACGAAGCTTCCGTTATCAATCTCTCCCTCCATTCACCCTGTTACATTAGATTTCAAAACTGTCATCCTATCCCATCCTATTGTATGGTTGTGTGTAATTGGAATGATTCACTACCTGTCCCAGATATCTGGAAAATTCTGCTACACCATCGACGACAAATAGGAGAGGACAAAGAAAACTACACAAATATAAACTAACAAGAAGCCTTCGTAACGACGGTGAACAGTGGTGGGCGACAATAGCGAAAGAGATGGGAAAAGCATCGGCGATTGGTAACACCAGACAACTATTTATGCTTATCAATGAAACAGGTGGTAAAACGTAAATGATAAGTGAAACAATCTCTGAGAAAAATGACACCATAGTTAGCTCCCAGGATAGACGAATGGAACGTTGGCAAGAACACTTTGAGGAGCAATTCAATTGGCCTACAGCCACGCTCAACTTACCGAACATCCAACACCTCCCTGAATGGGATATGGACACAGGTCCTCCGTCCCCAACTGAGGTTACTAAGGCTGCCACTAGTCTGAAACGAAGCAAAGCGGCAGAACCCGATGGAATGACTCCAGAGGTATATAAGTACGGTGGAGACAGTTTACTGTCTGTGTTAACTGAGGTACTAGGCAGCGTCTGGGAATCAGAGGAAGTCCCGTCGGGTTGGTGTAAGTCACTGATTATCTCGATATACAAGAAGGGAGACATGTCTTCCTGTGATAATCACAGGGGGATTAGCTTGACTAATATGGTATCTACAGTGCTAGGCTCGATAATGATGAGTAGACTAAGTGGTGCTCTGGAGGCACAAACACGAGAGAACCACACAGGCTTTAGATCAGGAAGACGGTGTATTGATCATATCTTCACCCTTCGACAGATTCTGGAACATAGGCATACTTACCGTTGGCGTCCAACAATCGTTATATTTCTTGACCTAAAGGTGGCATTCGATTCTGTCGACCGAGAGGTACTCTGGCGATGCTTGGCTGTAAAAGGAATGCCGAGAAAATACATTGCACTGATCAAGGCACTCTACTCGAACTCCTACTGCCAGGTGAGAGCTTACGGTGAGTTGTCATTTGAACTGGTGACAACTAGTTTCTATTCAATTTCATCATAGATGTACTAATGGAATCAACCCTAAGTGACTTCAGCGACTCAGGGATTGACTTGTTACCAGGTAGTAATCCTGTTGATTTAGAATATGTAGATGATATAGTCCTGCTACCTGGGTGAAGACGCTGAAAAAATGCAGTTTTTTGAACACCTTGACAGGCAACAATCTTCGAATGTTTGGCATGCGATTTGCTACCGTCAGTTGTGAGATGATGCTACTAGACTGGACTACGTCGACCCCTTGTTTAGAAATAGGGAGTGAAGTGATAGAGCACGTTGACCGCTTCACTTATTTGAGTGGGAAGTTGCATCAGCCAACACCTACTGGTTGATCGCTGACGAAATCTCACCACGGATATAGAATGTTCGTTTGGCATATGCTAACTGACGCCATCTCTGGATTAGACGTGATATCCGACTGACTGTCGACCAAAGGGCGTGTGTACTGCTCAGCAGTCCACTCCGTACTCCTTCACGGCTGTGAGTGAGACATGGCCATTGAAAGTGTAAGACATGAAAAGCCTGGCTAGCTGTCTCCGATCATAGGTGCCTGCGTTCTATCTCCCGTGTGAGGAATATTGAGGTTAAGCATCGAGTTTTAAGTGAGAAGGGGAAATTGATCGAAGAGGTTGTGAAGTTACATCGATCGAGATGGTTTGGACATGTGTTACGTAGGGTCTAAGAATCGGCTTCCTCGACGGGCTATGTTAGCTGACATAGGATCATTTTGGAAAGGAGCCAATGGTGGTCAAAACAAAACATGGCTTTATCAGTCAATGAAATCCACAACAGTTAGTTTAAGCCAGCCACGTAGGAGGGTGCAGACTTCTTGGTTGGGGTTTTAGGGATGGTAAAATCCAATAGCTGGGGAAAATTGGTGATATGGCTCAAAATCGCCGTTCTCAACTGCTAGCGCAGTTGACTTATAATATCCAAAACAGCTATATTCTTTTTCGATATTAATATTCTTTTTGCCTCATGTCTGTACTTTGCATTTCTTCTTACTTTCTCCTCTTGCTTCGTGTGCTTCATAGTGTGGCGACTCGAAATGCTGCACATCTGTGCAAAGTAGTATGTCGAAACCAGCCAGACAAACTGAAAATGCGATAAAGTATCTTGCAGTAAGGAATAAATGTTGTCATAAGATCTTCAAAACGATGAGGTTAAGTGTCTTGTCCATAAAATTTACTAATTCAGCAGGTGATCCGACAGCTACCTATACCTAACGCATGTAACTAGGCTCTTTATGGCAATGGAAGGAAATGTATATAATATGTTACAGAACTGATTTTTTAACCGTCACATATGATATATTTTATTGATCCACGTTTGTTGAGAGGGGTAATAACCACGGTTCGAACCCTCTGGGGTGAAATTCGGATATCTAGTTCAATGAGCCACAAAAGGAATTTTCTCTTTTCCTTAAACGCTGGTAGTTTAACTTAGCTGTAATCATATTTCACCCAGAAACTAATACCTTACTCAGTGTAATGCACAGTCGTAACCGCTTTACCTCTGATGGCATACTATTGCAACTGACTGCTAAGCCAATAGGGTCAGACTAAGATGGAGGAAGAACATAACCTTGGCAGAAATGCTCTAGTCTTTAGATAATTGACATCGTGATGCAGAGCACGAATTCCAGTTCAAATTAAACTGTCAGATCTCTTGGATGTGCTTCCAGTTTGTATAACGACTATTGCTTTAAACATAAATTTTATACAAACATTTGTAGTGTCACTTTAATTTCGTCAGTGTGGAGAATTGTTTGTTAATTCACTAATTCCAACAAAGTACCGATGAAGCTTTCAGAAAAGTAACACCATTTCATGAGAAACAAGATTAAAAGCTGGTAAGCGATCTTATAAGCAACTTCGAACTGAGGTTCAGTGGTTGTTCGAAAAATATACCTCTGTAACTTGTAGATAAGTAATAATGTCACCAAAGGATTGGTGGTCGTTCAATGGTAGAGAATGCCAGTCAACTGCACATACACATGCTCCGGGTTCGGCTCCTGGGGGACAAACTCTTAAATGTCACTGAACCTAATGAATCCGGAAAATGAAGGGAGGTTGGGTGTGAAAACAACAACACACTGCCACTGAAAATTCAACAGACTTGAAGCCCTATATACCACTCAGATCACATTGGAAATGTCAAGAAGTTTATTTATTCATCAGAAGGAGTTTCTTATCCTCTCAAACACTGCTTAGTAGAGACTAGTCTTTCTTTATCCTTTCTAAAAACACAAGTAGCCAAAAAGTCAACAGTCACTACGACAAAGCGTCCAATATGGCGGAAATTCCAATCAGTGGCAAAGATATTTAACAACAATAACTTAAAATACTTTCTTTTGCCCCCCGCCGTCCTACCCGACGATACCCAAAGGAAGTTGACAGTATCAGAAGGAAAACAATTTTTTATAGATGCAAAAAAATTTACTACACATTACCAACTGTTTTTTTTTTTGTTGTTGTTGAATATGAACGAAATAGTGATTTAATTGGAAAGGAAAAAAATAACACAAGACAATTGGGACCCGATAAGAGAGAGAGGTGAAAACCGCAAGGGAGTGGAGGAGTGGCGCGCACGGACGCACGCTAACAGATACATCCGGGAAAAATGTGGCAGAAAACAAAATAACAACAGAAATGTGTATTTGTGGTATATGGAAGAGGGAGAGAGAGAGATGGGGAGAAAGAAAGAAGATTTAGAGAAATAGGCCGCAGTCTGGAAAACGAGCGGAGTACAGACAGAGTGGAACACATATGAAGATAAAAATAAATTGACCTATATAGTTTATAAAACAAAAAAGGTCATTATTTCTGAGCAGTGATATTCTTTCCTTTCCTATGAACACAGATCCATTCATTTAGCCATCATCCAGTGAAACAAAGAAAAGGTTAGTGGGAGAAAAAAGACTTTACATACGAAAGTGGGGGGGGATAGTTGAGTTTCAGATACTTGTAACAACTAAAAGTAATATAAATAGAAAATAATAATAATAGTAACAACAAGAAATTTATACGTCCTGTTTTTTTTTGAATTTATTGAAAATTGAACATTGTTTTAATGTGTTTGTTTGTGTATATAAAAAAGCGCTTCAAACGAATTTTTTTTAGATAATAAATGGTTGAAATGGAAAACAATCTAAGAGAAGTGTGTATGTGTGTAGAAACATATAGATGGATGGATAGATGTATATGATGTATATGTATATATAGAGAAAGTGAAATACAACAAAAGAACACGACTTTTTGCATTTTTTTTCAGTATAAGACACATTCTTCTTTCATGTGTGCGTAGTAACAACAGCCCTCTCTCGTAACACACATCATCTCTATGACACATACACACATCACAGTAAATCCGTGCAGCTGCCGGTTTTTATCTTATTTTACTTTATTTTAATGAACATTATTGTTCAGTAGTAGAAAAAACAGAAAACAAAACAAAAAAATAACAGAAGAACAAGGCAAAAGGGGGGGAGCAGTGGTAATGGTGATGGTATGGTATTGGTGACAAAAACACACACGTGAGAAGAAGAATGATAAGAAAGTTGTGTATTTTCCTTTTAAAGCAGGCGAATTACGCCATCCCATAGCCTTCACTACATTCACGTATAGCCATCAACAGTCTTGATCTTAACTGTTCATAGCTTTCGTAGGCCGGTAATACAAGTGTATTAAAGCTATAAATGGAAAGTAAAAAAGACAAAAAAACGATTCAACATAAACAAATCTAATCGAAAAATCTGATTAAATTTCAGTGAGAAAAAAAATTGTAACAGGAAAGCAGGATGATGATGACGAAAGTGACGGAGATGAAGGTGGATATGTAATTATGGTTATTACATCCCACCTGAACACACCGACGAATATGGGCTATGCATGTCTAGATGTACAATATCAGGGGCATAGACCTTTCAAACATTCCCCTCCCCTTACCAGAGTGGAGAGGCAGCTTAGCTAGCTTGTTGATCATTTACGGTGATGAAACATCTTCCTACTATTACATCCCTATTGACATTAACAGTATCTCCTAACAGTTTAAATGACTACTATGGTATACTACATTATATTTATTTTTTAAAATTATTTTTGATTACAACTTGATTTCACACCGTACTATTTGGTAGAGGTATGAAATTTTCAACATGTAATATCGGTAGCCCAAATTTTGCAGGCCAACATTGATATCAGGTGTGCGTCGGCAGGGGGTCGAACCCCGGACCATGTGCATGGTCGGCGAGAGTCCTAACCACTGTGCCACCGACTCTTCAGTGTAGGAAACAGTATAGGACCACGGGTATAGACACACACCATTAACTGATATGTAAGTAACCTAATCGACACAGGATTAATACACTAATATGGTACACACAGATCATCGCATTTTCTTAGGGGCTCTTTTTCAAGTCAACAAAAAAGAGACTCGATGTGAGCATTATTGCCATAAGGCAGATTTATTATAGCCATTACATGTCAGTAAAATATGCTTCAGGTATCTGTAGACTTCCATCAACAGCTACCTTTGCTCCACATACTGAAGATCAAATGGCTGATCAGAAAGGATTAAAAATAAGGAAATTTAACAACTAACAACCAACCAATAACCCCCGTCGGTCAACAAATATGCGGAAAAGGACTACTCACTGTCTGTAAACAAGAAGCCACTTTATATACGACTACAATTCATGGGCGATATACCAAGCGAGATAATTACGAAGAAATTAAGAAAATCACTTCAAAGAACTTTTAATGCTGGCGAACTACACGTCTTATTCTCTACACGACCGATGGTGCTACCTCGACTGAAAGATGAAGTAGGTAGACTAGCCACTTCAAATTGTACCTACCAATTCAACTGCGCTTGTGGAGCGAGCTATATTGGCCGTTGCTCTAGGAACTTGATTTTTCGTGCTCGAGAACATCTCCCACTATGGCTGAGTAAAGGTGTAGTTAAAATTATTAACAGCTCAATATTAGACCATCTGGTGCAAACCGGTCACAAAGCCAGTGTAGAAGAATCCTTCTCTATAATCTACCGGGTGCCTAACAAATTACCAAAATCATCGAAGCACCGCTTGCTCCAAACAGCAGAGGCTATTGCAATTCGCCTCAAACAACCAGTGCTCTATGTTCAAAGGAAACAAGTCCAGCCCCTACTGCTGCCCTGGCCCTCAGCAGAAACTATAAACTCATGAATTTGTACTAATATCTTTCATAACTTTTCTGACATTCAGCTTATTTTATGTTGACGCTGTTCAGCTGTAATCTATCAATATTATTGATTCGATGTTATTTAAACAACATTAATGTCGTTCATAAGACTAATTCATTCATTCATTGTAATGTATATATAATTGTAGAACCTGATGATGAATTTATCGAAAAGAGTACTGTTTGTTCCGTGTCCATTCTTTTGAAAATATGCAGAAGGAAATAAAAGACGGATTCGATATACAATGAGATAATTGTTCAGTGAGATCAGACGACACGCCACACCCTCAAGTAGAACACCAGCAGGAAACAATAATTCCCGATGACTACACTGAGTTGTGTGAAGAGATGAAAGCTTATGCGCAATTGTGGAGTCAGCGAAAAATGGCAATGTGCTTCTGAAGCCCTATGTTCCATTCAGAATTCAAGAGGACAATAATCTGAGCAACTATTCCAGACTGCCAAAAATTCGACGTTAAGGATAAGAAATTAATTATGGAGAAGACCTACTCAACGTATGTTTTACTTTTGTCGGCATTCATCAGCAAGATGTAGCGCCAACAACCTTGGGAAAAGCCATGTATTATGTTGCTGTCACACCTCCACTAGGCTATTTAGTTCACAGCTCAATTCATGTACACAAATTAGTCACCAACTGGCATCTAATCCATATGCGATCAGAATTAGTAAAAACTAAAAAAAAACCTTCATAACTATTGATGAACCGAAGCCAGCTTTAGAGAGTCAGGCAAAAACTAAAGAGCACTGAGCAGTTCAGTCTTATTCGAGGGCTTCTAAACGGTATATCTTTGTCTTCTCGTTTCCCACTGTCTGACGCATAATCCAGTCCACCACAATTAGGAATAACATTGGTGATAATAAGCACCCTTATCTGAATCCTGTGTTTACTCCAAACGCCTCGCTGAGTTTTCCGTTGTGGATCACTTGACATGTGCCGTTGTCGTACAGCTGTTGAATAAGGTTGACGAATATTTGGGGTAAGCCGTAGTACTCGAGTAGTCTCCAAATTACTTCGCGGTCAACGCTGTTTATCGAAGGCCTTCTCAAAGTCTATAAAGTTGAGGTAGAGGTTAGATTGCCATTCCATGCTTTGTTCGATGATGATGCGTAGAGTTGAAATTTGGTCAGAACATGATTTGCCTTTCCTGAATCCAGCTTGTTCTGGTCGGAGTTCTGTAAACGGTATAACATCAGTCAAATACTGGGGGTTCAGACCCCACTCGAGATCGTCATTTTTTTATCGTTAAACAGCTCAATTAAGAAAAACTTGGTTCAATTAACACACACTACAGGGAGAAAGATTTCCTATGCATATTATTTTGTGACAAAAAGTAAAAAACAAAACAAACGAGAAACACTCACCAAGTATGCGCAGACGGTAAATGACTAGTACTTGATATAGCTGCTCGACTTATCTGGAATTTCGTCGCGCCATGCATTCCTTCCAAGTTTGTAAATCCACCCAGTGGGACTTTACTAGTGCCAGTAACAAACTGAAGAAAACGTGCTAAGTCCTCTTGATCAAATGATTCCAGTGCTTGCCAAAACCATTCAATCTGTGGTGAATTCGGTTGATACTTGGAGTAAACTGTATTCGCCTTCAAGTCAGATATGTCAATATTAGGTAGACCACTGATCAAAAGTTCTAATTCTTGTTCATTAAAGATACTAATCATACGTTTTGGAATGATATCATAGAAACCGCTTAAGAAAGCATCCAACTGCTGACGTATAGCACCAGTCATGCGTTCTTGACATACAAGACGAACATACTCCTTTTTGTTACTTTCAGTAACTGGTACATTTCGACCATTTTCAATAAGATCTCGGGTGTCAGTCTTTCCGAATTCATTTATCTGGGAAAGAAAACAAGAAGAATAATTTGAAGGTGAAATTAGGATCCATATACGAAACTGTGTATAGTAACATCTAGAGAATAGAGGTGAGGTGAACACATTTTTCGCCAGTCTTTTGTGTTCCGAGTGCCACATAGGGCTTCGGGCCTTTTCTCCTTTTTCCAGACTTGCTACGTGAGCTTCAAGGAGTGCATCGGTAGCTAAAAATTGAACTTCGAATCACCCGAATGCTTGGCAAGCATCCCAACTCTGAACCATACCGTCGCTAGACTAGATTATTACAGCGTTTTTCATCTTTTAAACCAAAATTCACTGATTGAGAGAGAGTTAGTGTGAATAACTAACTAAAAACCAGATAAGCCATTAGAAAATGACGCAAATCCACGTGTTTGACCAGATTGAGTGATTCTTTTGTCTCTAGACGACTACAGTTTACCTGACTGACAAGTCAGGAATTCAGTGCTTCAGCATTCTCGTAAATTATTGATTACTGCTTAGAAGAAGATGAAGACAAAAAAAAACATACAACTCTAAGAGGTTTTGGACGGCAGGCCTATGGTGATGAAAATTTCTACTGATTGGTGAAACGTGTGTAGTAGAATTACTAATACTAAAGACGTTTTCACCATTGTCTCTCTAAGAAAAGATTTGATGAGAATGACACCTAGACAATTGTCAAGTGATTCGGCCACGTGAAAGCCTAACACTCGTGAAGCAAGATAAAAAACAAAAAACAACTATACTAGAACAAATATAACTTAAACTAAGAAAATATTTATCATGTCACCTTTACTTGCTGATTTGATTTAATAAGAAACCTTTTGATGTTGTTTTTTTAGACTAGGTTTTCTAGTCCGACGTGTATGAAAATTTTAAAAGACCTTCAAAATAAAGACGATATGGTACGCATTGAATTCCACTATTGATCTGATATCTAAGTAATACACATTCATGTTCACTGGCTAACCACTAAAGATCAGATAGTAGGCCAGAAAGGATTACCAGCAAGGAACTCAGCACAGTGCGACGAACCCACCAACTAAGAACCGACTGCCCAACAAATATGCAAAATGAAATGCAGATGGGTCGGTCACATATTGAGGAAATCACCGAGTGTGACATGCCATGCAAGGCAGATATCTTCGAGTGAAAGCCAAGTGGGAAACGATGAGTTGGGGGGACATCTAAAGGTAACACATAGGCGATTGTGTGTGTGTGTGTGTGTTCTCAGGAAATGAAGGCTTATGAGCAATTATTCAACCAGCTAAGAAGGACCTCAGAGAACAGGAAAAATGGAGATGCACTGCTGAAGCCGTATAATATTCCACTCGGAGTCCAAGGGAAACAATAGATAGTTTGGTTCATTCATGTCAGTAAAAAGTGCAGCAATTGTGGAATAGAGTAATTTAGTGGAAAACAACAAGAGGAGACGATCGCAAAAGTAACAAATGATGCGCTTAATTCTTGAAGTACAAAAAATTAAAGAAACTGATATTTTGTTTTTGTAATTACTTAACCCAACATGAAAAATACAACAAACTGGTTGACTGAAATATATAAAAAAAGTACCGTTCGACTGCTGTTTTCGCCTTTATTTACTGTAACTATGCATCCGATGAAAAAGAAACTACAGACCACATACCACAGTTGAATATAATGAAACAAGTTAGCGCTTCAATATACACAGTTCAGGAACATGAGGTGCGCATCATCATCACCATTAAAAGCACTGCCAACAGACTACTGCAGACTTCCAAAAGTACTCGCCTTAGCTCAGCTCAGCTCAATACTGATGAGCCATGAGCTTTCGGACTCGAAAGTTCGTTCCATAGGGCAGTGGAGAAGCAGCGTCATAAGCTACATTCCTATGATTTATGGTGACCAAAACAAATTCTGCAGCCCATGTATAGGTTTAGAATCAAGGTTTTCCAGTTCCCCTAGACGTAGGTAGACCTGCATAACCATCAGTCTGGTTGTAAGCACCCAGAGATGTTCACATTCGCCCTCTCACTTTGGTAACGAACATCACACCCAGCATTCACCAGGACTTCATACAATAAGCGTTATTCAAGTCGAGTAAATATTTCAACCAACATACAATTGAAATGATACGAACAATCCGACAAATGAAGCTTAAGTTATTAGACGCACACACACACAACCAAAGGAACCTGACACTTTTTACAAAATCTATTTTATGAACAATCTATTTTTTAAAATTTTTTTCTTCACGTTCCCCAGTGGAACATAGGGCTTCAAGCTTGTGGCTTGAAGTTTCTGTAGCAATGTTTATTTTACAGGATGGGGTTGCTAGCCTCATGCCCAACCTTTCCTCTTCATCAGCATTATATCTGGCTTAGCGAGGTAAAAGAGTACGCCGGCCTGGGATCGAACCCCGGACCATGTGTATGGTCGGCGAGCGTCCTAACCGCTATGCCACCGACGCATGAAGAATCTATACGAAAGAATTAATCTTCATACATAAATCAATAAACAGGTGGTGACAACGCATGCACACACACATACACACGAATACATACCTCAGTACTAAAGGTTAGTTCATAACCCAGATCAGATACATTGTGACTTAGAAGAAATTCTAAACCTTTGAAGAATTCATAATCTTCACTTTCTAGATCAGAACACCTATACGGGAGAGAGGGGGAGAGAGAGAATAAAAACCAAAGCTGAATAAGAATAAGGGATATTATCTAAGTACAAAATCATTTAACGAAAATCAGATACTACCAACTACTTGATTGTTAAGAAACATATATGGGATATGAATTACACAGTGCTACGTTAGACTTACAACTTAATCTACGAACAATTGACAAAGAGCAACGCTTATATCTACGCTTCATTTGTTAAAAGTCCATTACTTCAGTGGATTAGTAGTCATACCTAATTTCATTTATTCATGGAGCACTTACTTCTTTGAAGTTTCAAATAGCCACAGTGGTTGTTGTTAGCTTCACATCCAAACTCTCCTTTTTTCCAGAGCTTACTTTATTGGTTGATAAACTAGACAAGGTTTTGGAGTGTATCAACAGGGAATAGAACAGCGGACCAAATGTGTGTGTCTAATTGGCAAGTATACAACTACGATGGAGTCACAGACGCGCTACTGTCGGGCCAAGTGTATAACGGCTAAGGCATTTAAAATGTTGTGTTCCGAGTTTCAGTGGGAACACCATCCCTAGTTGAGAAAGCAAGTGCATCCAACAGACAAACCCGAAACAGGACTAAATGAGCATTGCGGATTACGCTATTAGCCAACATCAACAAAATAACAACAGGTGTCAATTAGCCTAATTCATACTTATATAGTGAACATAAAGAAAAATTCAGACTGATCGATGTTATGCCAATTAGTCATTAGCTTTAAATTTTACTTTCAAGTGTGACGCCCATCTAGAACAAATGCAAATTTAAAAAAAAATCATACTGAGTATTTTCCACTAACCCAACAAAGATATAATAAATAATGAGTAAGACAATTACACCACCGTCAAAATTTCTTACAGTTAGCTATTTGGAGTTAATAAATATGGTGTTGCATTACTCAGCATCCTGTGTCAATAGACTTCACCATCACCACAGACATAAGGCAACCGGATTGAAGTCAAGTTAAGCTAGGGCATTGTGTGTAGTTCAGTTTCTCGTAACAAATTTCCAATGTACCAGTTTTTATGAGTCATACTTATTGTTTACAGGATTTCACACCATGAGCTGACATTGGTTAGAGAACCATTGGAAAACCAGCTGGGAGCACTGAGTAGCTGTTTTGTCCTAGTTTGGGACTCTTCATCAGTACGCACCCACCACAGGGGTTCGAACCCAGGACCTTCTGGTTACAAGGTGAGCTCGTAGACCATTAAGTCACTGGGACCCGATCCAATGGCCAGTGCATGAATTCTAACTTCTGCCAATTCGAACCCCGGTGGGGGCACAGTTTTAAAAATTAATATATAAATAGGCGGAGAGACAGAGAAGGTGATTATTGAATCTTCATTCAACGAATTTATACCTAAAAAGAGCAACAGCAATGACTATAGACCAATACCAGAGATACGGATGAAATCAAAGAGTGAGACATAATGGAATTATATACACAAAGTTTGAAAGTTCTGTGAGTACCTTGATATGATTGTGGTCAAAACGTCATCAGTAAATAAATAATACTGTATCACACTGTATCACAGTGTGTTTTACATCAAATAACCTTATTCTCTGATGAAAGTATACTCTACCACAATGCCCAAATTCTATCCTTATATCAATATAAGCACTCATTGGTCGATCATGATGCGAAATACTTCAGTGGTAACGTCTCTGAATGAATGCAGAGCTGGATGGCGATCAGCTCATTCCAGGTCATAGAGATACAGTCTGTTGACGAATGCGAAATCTAGATAGTTGACGACTTCTTTATCGACTAGTCTTGAAATACACAGGACACATCAATTTGGATGAAAAATTTAGATGTGTAATCTTCAAATCTGTGAAACACATAAGTTGATGTGTCCAATTTCTACATTACACAAAGCAAAATTTATGTGATAGAATGAATAAACCAAAACCAAAAAAAACTTACTTAACAGGTACACCTAAAATATGCTTATAAAATGCTCGTGTAAAATAGCACTCCAATAATTTATTATCATTTATTGCTTTAGCAATAAAACGTCCAACAAATTTGAAATATGACAGATGATTACTGTTAATATATGAACTTGGATTAATTGTATACGTGACACGATCAGCTGGTGAAACACGGAATAGACAATAGTTTGGATTGAATATCTCTCGACTCATTAATAAAAACCATTCACGTAGTGGACCACCAGCATCTTGACCTTCTTCATCTAAACATAAATAAGTAGTGATAAATCAATCGTTTTAATCATTAAATTCATTTGAAAATAGGACAATGAAAAAGGGGACTCAATCAACCAGAATCTACTTTTTGTGGTATCTGGCTGTTGTTATTCCCTTAGGTTACAAGGGGAACATATGGGGGGAGGGCTTCCAGAAGCATGCTGCCATTTCACCCAGTTATCTGTAGTTTCTTTATCGCTGGTCCCAAGACTGTTCATGAGGATTTATTTCCTCTTCACACACACACACTATCTTCTCCATATCGTCCTAAAACTCACGTCAGACTCGTCGTCCCTTACACTCGACGGTATGCCTCACGTGTGATGTCAACTCAGAGTGTGTTCATGCCATCACCATTTTCTACGGTATGTGTCAGACGGTAAATTATTGATTAGATTAATTGAATTTCAAGAGTTCATTCAGGCCATTTGATCTTCGGAAAGAAAAGAAGGCGTTTGCTGATGTACATCTGTAGCTTGAAGCATACAGAAGCATTAGTGTTGAAAATCCTCATCTTGTTTCTTTATGCTAACTGAAGCAGATTTCAACACTTCAGATTAATATAGTGGCTGAATGGTATACGAGCTTGTCTTGTAACCGGTAGGTCCTGTGTTCGAATCCCAGTCGATGCGTACTGCCGATAATATAGATCTGTCTAGCTGGTTTTGACATCATCATCATTCGTGCAACCTGTAGTTGAAACCATGCTGCGCAAGTAAGTAAAAGAAGCGACTTCCTATAGATTTCTAAAGGTGATAGTGATTGGTTCTTGTTGTTGTTGTTTGTTAGGTAACTTCATCGCTTCTGTCTTATCTGTGTTCATTTGAAGTCTTGTCTTCGCTGCTGCTTCTTTTAACACCTCATCTGTTTTTTCTCCTCTGGATCTTCGACTTTGTGTGACACTAGACATAAATCATCCACGAAGTTCGAATTTTCCAGAGTCTCTCTTCTTGGCTCGACGAATTCTTGTCTCATGGCTCCTCAAGGCCTGCTGCCACCACAATGAGGAATATCATAGGCGTTAGTAGGCTGAGACATAATTATTGTATGTGTGTGAGAACCGACAATACTACACAGTTGCTCGGGTACCCCTGTTTATAGTAGTATTACTGTTCCGGATAGATGAGCCCAAACACAGAAAAGGAAACAAATCAAATACCCACGAACCAACTCTTGGAATTAATCTAATCCGCGCGCCAGTGATCAGCTGCAGGACAAGGTTGCCAGCAGTTCTAGTCGTAACCAGTGGAGTCCACCCGGTTAGGAGTGAGGACAAATACTCACAAGCAGTGACACTGACTGGTGGCCACATTAAAATCACGAATAGGCAGAGGTGAAAATTCACAGGCCGTTGAGTTGGGTCGCAGTGACTGAATGGTCTACGAACCTTCCCTGTGACCGGTAGGCCTTGAGTTTCAACCCCATTGGATGCATACCGCCGATGAGACCCAAAACAAGGACGAAACACCTGTGCAGTACTCCCTGATTTCCAATGGTTCTGTAACTGATATCAGTCAGTCAGTGGTGAAACTTGAAGCAAATAATCAAATCCGTACAAAGTAACGCAGGAAATATATATATATATATATATATATATATATATATATATATATAATAGTCAAAAATGGCTTACTTTGGAAACGAATAACAAATTTATGCTTCCATTCATTTACAGATTTTCTATGAAGTCTAGCATAACTATCTTCAAATATACGTTCCCTTGATACTGTTATCGGTTCATCATCAAGACGACTACTAGACGATGAACGATTCGATAGTGATTGAAGTTGTTGTCGGAAGAAACGACGTTTCACATCAAAATCAAGCACACGAGGATAGGCTAAGAATACAGCAAACGGTGATTCACCAATATTTGCTCCATACTGACGAAGTACTTGACTTAATCCACGACGATACTTGTCTGCAAATTGTATGATAGGATTACGAGATTGTGAATTTTGTGATGTAAGTGTACAACTGGTTGTGGAGCCTTCGATTGTTAACTCTTCATCCTCTCCAGTTGTACCACTCGGCGACAGAGGACCGCCTAAATCGAAATACAAGTGTCCAAGATGATCAGTAGTTGATGATCGGTTTGAATCAAATTCTGATTGAGATGACGAATCAACACAGATATGCAATAAAGGCACCATGTCAATAAAACTTGATGCACCAGTGGAACAGGAATTGCTTCGATTCGATCGATTATTTGTTGGACGTTGACGTAGCAGGATAGTGTCTTTGAGCAAGTGAACATGAGCTAAACAAAATACTTCGAGTAGAGGCTGTAATAAGAGAACAGCATTTTGATCATTTAAAGCTTGTAGTCGTTCAAAAGCTTGACATAAATAATTCCAGAATTCAGTGACACCAGGTACAGTGCTTAGAAGATCATTTGATGACACAGAGATTAAATTTGTTCCAACTAATGAGCTATCACCAGCTGCAATGCGTAACATTAGGCCTAAAACACCACGAAGACGACACTGATCATTGTTAGGATATGTGAAAGGTTCTGATGAAGTTAACTGGAGATCAGTGAACTTAGCAGCCGCTTGTTGACGAGCTTCACCTGATACAACAACCATTTGACCCGGAGAACCAAAACGATCAGGTAATATGTCATAGGAAGAAATGCGACTTATGTCTGGTGGATAACGAGATGTAGATGGTCTACTTTGATACTGCTTTGAAGTTGATTGTAGAGGTAGTTCGTCTTTCAAGCGATTATCGACTTCAAGTATAAGACTCTACAAAAATAGATGACAAATAGTAGCATTAGAAGGGAAAAGAAGAAAAAAGGAGGAGGAATAAAAAATCTAGAGCAGCACAACATAACACATTCTAGTTTATCGGTACTAACTACTCCAAGAGTGAAAACTGTACTAAATCGACGAAATAAATAATAACAGACTTGACGTAGAAATCTGTGTTACAAGATTAATTTCATAACCTAGCCCCACCCCCCCCACCCAAAGCCCTAAACTTGTACATCGAAATAGACGTGGTGAACAATATCTCACATCAACTTTTTTTCTAAAACACATACAAAAGGCCCGTGTGGCATTTGCCAATTTACGTCATCTTTAGTGGAGACGAGGCGCATCTCACTATCCATCAAAGGACGCATCTACTGAACATCAATTCGTTCTGTCTTTCATTATGGCCGTGAAGTATAGTCGTTAAAAGCGAAGGATGTGAAAATACTAGCGGTATTCTATCTCTTGTGTTAAGTGTTAAGAGCAACATTCAAGTTATGCATGGACTGCTAGGTAAGGAAAAGAAATCAATTGATCACGTTATTAAGCTGCATTAACTGAGATGACCAGGACATTTTATTTGCATGCTCAGTCATCTCTTTCCACAGATAACAATGTTAAGTGATTCCATTATGGATAACATTGTATGTGTGTGTGCGTGAGTGAGGGCCTTGAAATGATTATGAGTAGTAATAAATTGTGCTCGAAACGTCCTCAGTAAATATATTACTGTATAACATTGTGTGATTTTATCAAAATAAAATTTTATCCATAGTGTGGAGTGTTACACTCTAAAACCACAGTGCCCAAGTTTTATCCTTATATCAATGTTAAATGATGCAGAATTAGGTTGGAAAGGGATACTGGTTGTCAAACCAAAACCTAGCACTGACAGCTGTTTTTAGTCACATAGAGGGAGGTGTACAGTGGTTTGGCTGGTTGGTGTGTGCTAAGAACCAAAGGCTTAAGGTTATTGGCGAAATGGCTCAAAATCTTTGTCAATGGCGCAGATACATTGACTTGCTGATCTCCAAAAACAAATAAAACCCTTATGTCTCTTCTTCTATGTTACTACTCCTCATCCTTTGTGTTACTAATGAATGTAGTTCTGTAGAAATTTGTATTTTCCCTGACTATGTGCTACGAGGAGTTTGACAACTTGAAGTGCTGCAATTTTGATATAAGTATAAAACTTGGGCACTGTGGTAGAGTAATTTAACTGTACAACACTGTGATTTATTAAAATAAAATCTTATCCATTATGCTGCAACTTTGTTCAAAATTAAGAGAAATTCTATCTATCAAGGCAAAGGATTAAACAACAACAAAAAAGAACCTCAGAACAAATGAACTCAATGCATTGGACAACACAAAAAAAATAATACCTGTAATTGAATAGATATTTTTGATATCAATTGACCAGCTGTGTTACATAACAAACGTAGAATTGTCTCTTTCATAAGGTGATTCGACTGAGCAAGATCAGTTAATAATTGTGATGTTATAGCACGTGCACTTTCAGTAAACTTTGGAGCTAACACCAACTGGCATATAGCTTCAATAACATGTGGTCTTAAGGGATCCATAAGATCATTCGGTGGACTTGCAATAGTTGAAGTAGTAGAATGTGTTGATACAACAGATGACTGAGTTTCTGGGACAGGTGTAGCTGGTGAGGTGTTTGTGACAGATGATGAAGTTGTTGGTTGGTCTACAGGATTGTCAGTGGGGTCCTAGATTTTGAAAAGAGAGAAGATTATTATCACTATGTGTATTTAGATACTGTTTAATCTGTTGTGGGTATTAACAAAGTTTTGAATGTGCATTCCTTATTGTTTATATATACCCAATGAAAATTCCCTTATTACAATTTGGCCAACTGGATTTTGTTGCGAATATCATCATCATCCACTGTGACGCGTATATGTCACTTCGTTTTTGGTTTTCGAATTGAAGACAGAACTTTCAGTTTGAGCTCTGAGGTTTCACTAGTACTGGTGCTAGCTACACTCCCTATCTTCCCTCTTTATCGGGCATATTATCGGCTAAGTTTGGTATAGGCGTAAGTTGGTGGCCGGCGATTCAAATGTGGACAATGCGCGTGATTGGTGGGCATTCTACCCCTGTACGCTGAAGCACCGAACGCCGACTCATCGAGAAGGAAATTTAACCACAATTTCTTAGGAGAAGGTGGACAAGAGAAAAGGCAGAGTAATGAAGAAAATGGTGACTCATAGTTATAACTGCTGTTACTGAGACTTATTTTTATGTTAACCAATAACCATCGGCAATGCCATGCATGCAATTGGTAATAGGAAACCGTTGTATGATAGGTTTAATCAAACCAACTAGCTGCTCAAACCTCAGAATGTGTGACGGAGTTCAAAACCCGGTGGACTTAGTAGTTGGGAGTCACGTGAATAGATCAATGAATCTCGGCCCCACTTCAAATCTACTAAAAAACCCGTAATATCATCTAACAGAAACTATTCATTTAAAAAATGAGGCAAGTAAGTAAAAGCCAGCTGTTGAACTTAGGTTTGTGAGGGAATCGGAAACGCCTGGTTATTTTGTAGACACAAATGTTATGCTGTCGTTTTCATGATGTTACACATATTTGCATCGATAGTTTGTATGACAAACCACGAATGACACCACCACAAAGGAAGTGGAAAAGAAAATTAGATTTTCAAGTGTTGGTTTGTAGGGATTTGATTGGTTACAGGATTTTCATCATGAGCTGACATTAGTTAGAGAACCACCACTGGAAAACCAGCTGGGAGTACTGGACAGCTGTTTCACCCCAGTTTGGGACTCTTCATCAACACGCAATACCTGGGATTCGAACCCCGGGACTTCTGGGTTTAGATTAGATTTCTAAATAATATTGCTCATCAAAACCTTTTGAGAATTCCGCTTTGTCTCTGATTTTAATTAACAGCATCTTACAAGTCAAATTATTACTTATCAAAATAATCGTAAAAAGTTCAGCCAAAAGCAATTATTCGTGTACAGTACAGTATGAATGAGACAATCGGCTACCATATAACGTTGAATAAAGTAGTTCTTGCCCGAACACCACTGGGCTCGGTTGATATGTGCATTAGTGACGGGTAGGGAATACGCGGTGTTGTCGGCTTCATCTGGTAGAATGTTCACCAACCACGCACATTGTCGAGGTGCAATTGCCGGTAGGGGCCCTCGCTTAGTTTATTAACCCAGGAACCCAGGAGAAAAACGACACTTCCACGTGAAGCTAGCAACCCCTATTAAAATTACACCATAGATACAAAAACTTCAAATCTTGAAGCCCTATGTGATTAAAATAATGCAGCCGGTTAACCAAACGTAATAATTTACGAATCGCGCTTGTATGATATTAGCGGACTTAACATTAAAACAAAGTAACTACGTTGTTTGGAACTTTTTAAAATTCTCTGTTGGGTGATTTCGGTGGATGAAATGCTCTATCATTATTTGCTTATCGATTCGTAGTACAGACGTTTCGATAATGCGCCGTGAAGACACATCCTGGATTCCCCTGCTAGTCAAGTTTCCAAATATAATAGTCAATACTTGTTGCGTAAAGACACTTATTAGCAACCTAGTGGATTACATTTCGGTGTTTAAAACGACAGATGATAGATTGAAGTGTCACTGGAAAACGAATACTTAATAGGATGCAGGTGAATCCTGCCGACACAACTTCCAAACAGGACGATAAGTGCACCCTGGATCCCACCACTAAACACAGGCAACACTAGTGATGAAAACAGAACGAAAAAGTCCCATATAAAAGCACTGATGACTGTGCGTATGCAAAGAAAAACCCAAGCAAAAAATAGACAAATTCGCATACCTGTTGATTTGAATTGTCAGTCAGTGTGTTGACAGTAGTGGTGGGCGTGATTAAATTATTTGGATGCGTTGAAGCCCGTGCAACAGATATATCGGAATGTGATCGGCTAAGCAGAAAATCTTTCACAATACCCGCAAGAATTATGACCAGGCGTTCTTGATTCACTGGACGGTCGTGTAACATTTGATGACAGAGTAATTCAGATAGCGCAATGAAACAATTTGGTGCCGACTTTGAGGCGTTTTGCTTAGCAGCATCGTGTGCTTCTTTGACAGATTCACTTTCTGTATTCTCTGTTATAACAAATACGATTTGTTAAAAGTAGATAGAAGAGACAGACAAATGAGGAAAAATTGTAAGGAAAGAAAAACGAAACACTATCTGAGTGATAATTAAACCAGGCTAAATTTAGGTAAAAGTGTTACATGAATGTGTCAACAATTCAGCAGTACAATACTCGCCAAGCATTCACGCGTGGTGGTCCAAGGGGGGTTAGATCGCCTCACTGCTTAACCTCTCTCATCCGGTAGTAAAACATGCAAGAAAAGGAAGATTGGCTGGCACGACTGGCGGCCGGTCACAATTTCCCATAAGAACTTCAGGTAAATTGCATATGCTAAAAGGGAGTTTCAGGTCATTCAGAATCTTATTTTAAGGCTCTACACTACCTAACAGTGGAGGAAATGAATCACTTGTTAATATTGCAAACAGGGTTCCACCGATATGAATAGTTAAAACGTAATACCATCAATATCATTTGCATTAATATAAAGAAAATAATAATCTGTACTGTACGCTAAACCAATTGCGAGAAAATTGAAAGACTATCATGTAACCGAAAGTTTAGTCTTTTCGGGTGCCTTTGTTTCCAGATTTTTCACATTGCATTATTTGACGGTGACCAATTATTTCCTTGGTCTCGGTGGATCAGAGGTAGAACACTCACCAACGACGTAAGTGCTTTGCTGTTCAATTCCCGGCGATTGACGCACCCCTGAACCTCGCTTAGCTGATGTTAAGGCCGGTGAAGTGGGAGGGTTGGGTGTAAGACTAGCAACCTCATCCTGTAAAAAAGAAACACCATTGTGCGTCGGCGGCACAGTGGTTAGGACTCTCGCCAACCATGCGCACATGGTCTAGGGTTCGATCCCTTGCCGACGCACACCTAATATCAATGGTAGGCCTACAAAATTTGGGCTACCGATATCACATGCTGAAAATTCCATACTTGTACCAAAAATACGGTTTGGAATCCAGCTATAATCAAAAAAGTATTTAAAAAATTAAAACATCAAAGCTCCCGCTTGAAGGTCAATGTTTCATTCGGAATCCAAAAAGAATAAAAAGGCTATTTCGTTGATACTGATACATCAAATTATGACGTACAAGTAGCACGTAGACAAGTTAAACTTCGAACGCCAACAATTACCAACGGAGTGCGTCCACACCAATGGCCTTGAGTGGCCCAATGGATTTTATCCACGTGAGTTGAAGCCTTTATTCCGAATGATTCGTGTCAAATGTCTGCTCTAACAGAGTTACGTTTGAAATTTTGGTAAAGACCAAGTCTTCCAGTATTGCTCTTAGATGTGGAACGATTTGAGAAGGATTAAAAATTCGGATTAGAGCCCTATTAATGGATCGCAATAGGATGTTATTTGTAGTCATTTAGATGAATGTATGTATAGAAATGTGGTGTAACTTTTCTATTGATACTCCTGTGCTAAACTGGAAGTTGTTTTTATTACATATGAAAGAAAGGTATCCTCTGTAATACCTTTATATTGTTTTAATGCATTTTTTTCATAAATACATGTGGTTGACATCCAAAAAGTAATCTTTCATGTGATTGGTGCATTCAAGGTCATTCGCTGATTGGCGGACGCTTGAAGTTTATTTAACTATGCAACTATAAGATATGTACAGTGTTGTTATTGCCAAATAAACAAGAGGAACACCACAGTATATAACTTACCAGTGGTAAATGATGTTTCCATGGCAGTTAACTGAGATGATGAATGATACGGATTTACAGATACTTTCACTGAAGAAGATGTAGGCTCTTGAGGTGAATCATTCGACTGTTTGTCAGAAATTGACAGAGGTCGTTTTCTTGACGATATTCGTGTTCGACGGATTGAAGGACGTGTTGGTGTAGACCCAGTGGTACTGTTAGTAGGAGATGTTGTATTGGATTGAGAAAGTCGACTGAATATATCCCAGAAAGATGTAGTAGGAACTAAAGGGTGTTTTTTTTTTCATTTTAAAAGAAAAGTTTGGAAATGGGAAAAAAATATTTGTGTTAGTGACAGAAAAAACCAATCAGAGCAAAAGACTCATTGAATAAGACACTGAAACGATGTATATACTCATATTTACACCATGAATTTACTTTTTATACACAATATTCGAATACCGCATAGTTGAGAAAAACATCGGTACAAGGGAATGCAAAGAAAATGAATGAATCCCTATTACTAAAACTTCATGAACCAGGGGTGTGATTTTCATCGAGGTTTCAAGGAGTCGTGAAATACTAATTTATTGATTCATTCTAATCAGGATAATACCTCTGACGACATTCCAGGAAATAGTGATGCACTACTACTAACAAGTGCTAACTTAGCACAACTATTCTTCATCCTATAGTGTAACGTCATGTGCTGACCACACACCCTTGTCCAACTAGTCCCACCCCTAATATTAGGATCATGAAACAGTGAACGAATTCAGAAGCATGTGTTCACCACTAAAGCCATGGATCTCAAGGAACAAAATTATAAATGACACAGTTCATGTAAACATAGAACTTGAGCATTATGAAATATTACAAATTTCAGATGGGTGCTATTATGACCGCTTTTAAACATAGCATTGGAGTCAGGAGTCAGACAAGGGTGCTTATTATCACCAATGATATTCCTAATTGTGATGGACTGGATTATGCGTCAGACAGTGGGAAACGAGAAGACAGGGATATCCTGGACCGACGTGAAGAACCTAGAAGACCTGGATTTCGCGCGTGGATTATTTATGTTTGATGTCACAAGAAATCGAAGACTTACAAGCGAAAACCGACAAACTGGTTGAAGAAGCAGCAAAGACAGGACTGCAGGTGAACATAGACAAGACGGAGGTTATGAAAATAACCAACAAACCAACCAACAGCAACAACAACAACAACAACAGCAACATCCAGCGCCAATCACCATCAACGGAAGGGATTTGAAAGAGGTTACTTCTTTCACTTATCTAGGGAGCATTGTCTCAACTACAGGAGGAACGGACGAGGATGTCAAATCAAGAATCGGGAAGGCGAGAAACACATTCATCAACCTGAAACCAATCTGGAAATCTTCGTCACTCAGCATCAACAAGAAAATTCGGATTTTCAATACAAACGTCAAGTCAGTCAGTTCTTCTATACGGATCAGAAACTTGGCGCCGGGTCACAAAGAATCATTTCCAACAGCCTGTTGCAGACCTTTATCAACAACTGTCTTCGTCGCTTTATACTGAAGATCAGATGGCCGGAAAGAATCACCAACAAGAAACTATGGGAACAAACAAAACAAGAACCAATCGCCCAGCAAATATGCAGGAGAAAGTGGAGATGGATTGGACACTCGCTGAGCTGAGGAGGCGGCTGGGTGACATCGCGCGTCAGGCCAGTGCTCGAGTGGAACCCGAAAGGGAAGCAGCGAGTGGGACGTCCAAGGGTGACATGGAGGAGATCGTGTGAAGAGGAGTTGAAACAGTATGGATGAACATGGATGCAGGTAGAAAGTAGAGCAGAACACAGAATCAAGTGGAGATGTGTTGTTGAACCCCTATGTTCCACTAGGAACCCAAGGGAACAATAATAATAATAATAATAATTGGATTAATAATTCACAGGTTAAACCACTTTATTTCCCCCTAGAAATCGCATGATGAATCCTCAGGAGACATTAATCTGATATTCATGGTTGTCAGAAGGACACACATCATAACCAATTCATTGATATACAATAAATAATAATATTGATTGAAAATTACTTACTATCTGTGTTCTGCGAAGTCCCCACACGAGATGATGATGACGATGAAAATGGCAGTGATTTCACATCACTTGTTATTTCTGATATCTGGGATGCTTCAGCTGGATAGAAATGCGATGGGAATGATTGAGTTAATTCATTCAGTGTTTCTAAGAGAACACCGGCAACAGAAACTGCTGCTTGTGGATGAATAATATATCGAACGGGATTGGTTGAATTCGAGGAGCCTACAGCAGTATGAGTCTCATTCTGTGACTGACTAGATGATGATACTGTTGGATTTTGAGTAATAGGATGAAAAATTCTAACCCAACAACCTAAAGCAGCTTCAAAACCAGCATTAAACAAGGTATTATTCTTAGCATTTGATCCAGATTTATAAGAATAATCGAATTCCCCTTCCTTTGTTGTAATTAAAGAAGACGATTGATTCATACCACTTGAACTGGTTATCATTTCGTAATTGTCTGTAGAATGAGTCAATCGTGAATGCGACGACAATGGCTTTTCACACAATCCATTAAATAATGATATCAGGGTATTGACAATCCAATTTCGTGTATTAGTATGACACGCAAGATTACGTAGAACCTAGACAGTGAAATGTTAGAAATTTGATGTAAAAAAAAGAGATTACCATATAATCAGTACAAATAATGCAGTAGAATACGTGTACATCCTAATACTAAGTAGTATATGTAAGATAGTAAAGAGAAATATGTTCCATAGATCAAATCCACAACTTACACAGTTCAAAATGAAATTTAACCGAAATTAAATGGTGATCAACCCAATTAAACAAGCATATGAGTGCATAACAATTACATGCTAGTGGTTGACTGAGATGAGCAGTTGTGCACACTACTGACAAATCAATCAGTAGTAGTGACTGTCAGTCATAGAACGATGTGATCTAGACACCGAACAACAGTTTCACGGATTTGCCCGTGGTTGATCCAGCTTAGAGACAGCTGAATCAATTCAAACCGCTTGATTTGCAACTACCTATCTACCTATATGGGCAAAATGTAAAGCCCATGAACACCAAATTCGTAATTTACACAGCAGCTCAAGGTGAGATTGGCTTTTACCAATAAACTTACAAATTGCTAGGATGAATATAAGTTTCACAAGATTAAAAAGATTAGCAGTAGTTAGTCTCAAGAAAATTACTTCTTTGAACTCAGTTAATCGAGACAAACTTTTCATATACCAAGTTATGAGCTAGCTATACACAGTCCCCTTCAGGCTGATGTACATGGAGCAGGATCTGATTTTTAATGATTGTTTAACCGTATAACAAGGCAAGGTAATCTGCACCTCTCTCTAAGTGGTTTAAATCAACAGTCACAGACTTTGTGGGCTGATGCAAGCTTTTGGTTTGAGCGCCCCATGTCAGCTAAAGTTGCCCGGTGTGGAAGTCATGAGTGTGACAACCAACCATCACACAATGGATGCAGCTTCGCCACCTCATCATCTGACCTGCCCTCCATATCTAACACTTTGCGGCGACAATCTTCACATCACCATTATGCTATATCACTTAACCATGAGATACAGAACGTAAATACATGTCATCAAAGGCAGTTAGACTCTTCAAATCTTCAACTTTTGATGTCCATGTCTCACAGCCATGAAGAAGGATAGAGCGAACTGTGGTCGATAGCCAAATATCACGTCTACAATAGAGATGATATAAGTCGGCAAATGATGCACGAGTCTGTTTTTTATTCGCGCCGAGATTTCGTCCAAAATCAGTCCATCAGGGTTGATGAATTCTCCGAAATAACTGACGCAGTCAACAACTCACTCAACCAACTTACTTACTCCCTGCCTTTAAACTAGGCGTTAGTGCGCACCAATCTTGCAGTACCATCTTAAATTCCACAGGAGAAGAAGACTCTGCAGTTCACCTAGTAAGACAAACATTGTCTGCATAAGCTAAGTCAACAAAACTATTTTTTGGTAACAAGTAAGTCTATAAGTCACTAAAGTAGACAACTAGGGACAAGCTCATTAGTATCTGTATGATGCTATCACTGAATGGTAGAATATTAAAGGCAGTTTAAAGCGTATTCAACTATACGAAACAACATATATTACCAAAATAAGCATGCTATTTTCTTACCCTTTTGATTGTTGGTACAATATGTTTCTTATGATAAGAACATGTTGACATAGATATAAGTACAACAATTATACATGTTAATCCTTCATGATCGACTAATTCACGACCGCATATACCTGCAGCTGAACGACCAGCTAATGAATTATTTGAACCTAATGAAACTCCAACACTATCAAGATGTCGTAGAAACTGATTGATGGAATTAAATCGAACATCCCATCGGCCATGTCCACCGATTAATCCCGACGCTGTGGTAAAATTACGCCAAATATCTGTCGGATTTTTTTTAGAAAAGAAGAAAAAAAAGAAAACCAAAAGTTCAAGAAAAGAAAACTGAAAGTCTAAAACACAAGAGAGAGAGAGAGAGCAATGACACTGTTAAAACTAGGCAAGATGACTACAAACATATGCCGATGATTCAATGGTAAAATATGCACCTGCCAATCACGCTGGACGCCCAAGTTTGATTCTAACTAGCGATTAAAACAAGAACCTAAAAGTTACGGGACGGGTTTGTCGAATACTCCGGTTTCCATTCCTGGCCGATGAACTCCCAAATACCTACTCTAGTTCACTACCTAGCAGTAGGCTAGGAAAAGCTGGGAGGTTGGGCGTTGGGTGACAACTCCATCCTTGAAGACAAGGAATATGCATATATATATATATATATATATATATATCCTATGAAAACGGATTAATTTAAATAATTTAAGAAATATCACATAATAGTCACTTACGATCAGGTCTTGTATCAGTCGAATGAGACAGAAGACCATTTTGAACAGCACGAGCATAACGTTCTTCATGTTCACGACGTAGTCGGTTAGCTTCAGTGACAAGGTGTTGTGGTAGAGTTTCAAACTGTGACTCCTCCATGTCAGCCAACACTTCACGTAGCACTGAAGGCGGTAAAGAAGCTAAGAAAGCTGTATTACTATCAGTATTACTCTGTGAAGTCGCTGGTTGAGTAGGTTGTTCACTTGGATTGGCGTTAGTCGACTGAGTAGTTGGTTGTGCTGAAGACTGACGTTGTTGTTGTTCTTGACGAAATTGTGCCAATACCTGAAAACATGAAATCAGTGAATTTTTGTATGTTAACAGATGAAAGGAACACAACTTTTTTACAACAATAAGAACGTGTGGATGGATTTCCACCAACGACAATAGTTGGGGTCGCGCTAAAATCACGAATTGGTAGAAGTTAGAATTCATGAGCCATTGAATCGGGTCCCAGTGGCTGAATGGTATACGAGCTTGCCTTGTAACCGGAAGGTCCTGGGTTCGAATCCCAGTGGGTGCGTACTGCCGATGATTCCCAAACTAGGATGAAACAGCAGCTGTCCAGTACTCCCTGGTTTTCAATGGTTCTCTAACTGATATCAGTCCGTGATCAACTCGTAAAAAATAAGAACCCTATAAAAAGATATTTCGTTCAAAAGGTTCACACACACACACAAGGTGAACCACACCTTGATCGATGTGGTTACGTAAAGCTAATTCACTTCCCCTCGTTTCCGATAGGTAGTGGAAAGCCGGATGCCCAGGCCAACCAGCAATGAGCCAAAGCTCCATATCGAAATAGAAAAAAACAACTTATATGAATTACCTCTTCTTGGATATGCGGTGGAAGACCAGTCAACCATTCTGAATTAATATGCTCCGGTAATGACATTGAATTTATCTGCTGCTGGACTTGTCTTGCATATCGATGATCAGCGATTACTTCCTGTCGCATTTCTTCAGGCAAAGCATCTAAAAAGGATGGATCCATTCCACCTTCAACTAATGATTGAATAGTTTCTTCGTCAGTCATCATTACAGGTGGTCTAGTTGGTGCAATATTTGATACTACAAGATTAGATATATTTTCTGCTGTACTAGTTGCAGGTTGAGTTTCACTCTGACCAGCTGTAGTAGTAGTAGCAGTATTCGATGATTCTTCCAAGTCTGTTGAGTAAAGAAATTGAAATAAAACAAACAATTAAATAAGCACATTTTTTAAAACTCAATACAATATTCTGGATTCAGGAGAAACAAGTCATGCATTGATCAGATCGCCACATTACGGATCATCACTGAACAAAGCTTGGAATGCCAGTCACCTCTCTATCTCAACTTCATCGACTTTGAAAAAGCATTCGACAGCGTCGATCGAGAGGTGATTTGGAAACTACTTCGCTACTATGGGGTGCCACCAACAATTACACATCTCATCCAACAGCTGTACGACAATGCTGCATGCCAAGTAATCCACAACGGGAAACTTACGGAATCCTTCGAAGTGAGGACAGGAGTAAGACAAGGCTGCCTACTATCGCCAATGATTTCCCTGATTGCAGTAGATTGGATAATGCGACAAACAGCGGGCAATCAGGAAACAGGCATAAAATGGACTCACACAAAAACTTGGAGGATCTGGACTTCGCCCATCATGATATATGTCTCATTTCCCACAAACTGGAAGATTTGCAGGTGAAAAGCAACAAGTTGGTAGAACAAGCATCAAAGATAGGATTTCAGGTGAACATAGATAAAACAGAGGTGATGAAAATTTCTAGGCAACACCACCAACAGCAACAACAACAACTGACAACAATCAGCATAAATGGAAGGAACCTGAAAGAAACAACCTCCTTTACCTACCGACCTGGGAAGCATCGTTTCAACTACAGGTGGGCGGAACTGACGAGGATATCAAAGCAAGAATCGGAAAAGCAAGACAAGCTTTCACTACTCTCAAGTCTGTGTGGAGGTCAACAACACTCAGCATCAAAAATAAGATCCGGATTTTGAACTCCAATGTGAATTCAGTGCTACTATACGGATCAGAGACTTGCACTGCGCGTCATAAAGAGCATCTCAAACAAACTACAGACCTTCATTAACAGTTGTCTTCGATCAGTACTCAAGATGAGATGCCCGGAAGATCTGTAAGCAAACCAACCAGGAACCGATTGTGCAACAAATAAGCAGGAAGAAATGGAGATGGATTGGCCATACTCTAAGGAAACCACCAAGTGACATCACTAGACAAGCCATTGCTCGAGTGGAACCCCGAAAGGGAAGCGGCGAGTTGGTCGTCAGTGCAAGGGTGACTTGGAGGAGGTCATGTGAAGAGGAGATGAAAACGAGTGGGCAGACATGGAGCCAGGTGAAGACTCTAGCAGAGAACCGAACGCAATGGAGACGCACAGTTGAAGCCCTATGTTCTTCTAGGAATTAAAGGAAACAATAATAATAATAATACAATATTCTTACGATCGTATAACACACTTCAAAAAATAGTATAGGAAAGCCTTTCTTATCAATACGCCTTCCGCGAATTGAAAGGAGTTAGAATACACAGATTATTGAATACCAGACCAGCCGCCCAAGTGACAAAATGGTCAACGAGCTTGGTGTCGTAATATGAAGCAGTCCAGGTTCGATGCCTGGTTCGATGCCTAGTGAGGTTGTAGGTGTGTAATATGCTACAGTCTCCTAAGATAGGATGAAACAGCTAGCTGTCTAGTATTGTGTACTGTTAGTTTTCATAGGTTTTCCAACCAATATATATATGATTAGGCTGACTCTACTACTTCATATAGTTATCACCGTTTATTTCTGTTCAACGCAATTTTGAAGAAAAAATAATAATAATAATAATCTAGACTAACTGAAAAGGATATCCAACAGACTGCAAGTTTTTATTCACCCCTGCATTCGGTCAATAAGGAAAATCATGTGACAGGTCAGAAAGGGGATAATAAGCAACAAGCCACTATGGCAGCCAATAAGCCAACAATCTATCTATTGCGTAATAAATATGCACAGGGAACTGAAGAGCGCACACGGATCGCAAATACACGAAGGGAACTACTGTTGAATGATATATCATACGCTAGCGAGCCAACCTAGGCGTAGTTCAGAGAGTGATACAGAAGACAACATGTGAAGGGGAATTAAAAGACTATTTGATTCTTTATGGAGATACGTACAAGACGGTAAAGAAGGCAATACAAAGGAGATGGGCAGCTGAAGCCTTACGTTCCACTTCGAAATGCACAAGACGATTAATAATAATGATGATGATAATTTTCTTAACTGAAAACAGTTTAATCTCACTAAACACTCACTGAGGCTGGATACATGGTTGTCTGTTTAGGGGAATCCAACAACAATTCTCAGTGACTAAGCCTTTTTTTACTGACAATAACGCTATCCAAATTTATTAGGAGAGGATTAACCATTTCAAATTCTAAATGATATATAGCTAAGTATTCCCTATATTAACAGAGGTAATGCAAATACCTCCGTCGAAATATTAATCTGAGCATTTAAATGAATACGTAAGAATGTACGTAGAGCCAAAGATTAAATAACATGCCACTATGGAAAAAATGTATGATGACTGGAGTACATGTATATTTATCGAATCTGTTTAGTTAAACATATAGTCCATATTGCCACATATATAGAAAACCTACTTTCCTGAAAGGAAAGTGGAAAACGTGACTTACGTTGGTCAGCAGTACTAGGTACTTCACTGTTTGATGAAATTTCAAGCGTTTCAGCCGGGCTTACAACATCTGGAGTCAATGGAACCTGAGCAGTAGTTGTACGTTCTGTTGGAGAATCTCCTGTATTATCAGAATTTCCGAGAGTTACCACCACATTAGTGACCACTGGATTAGTAAATGTGACAGAAGTTTCAGTAGACTCAGTAGTGGGCTGGCTATTAGATGATGCTAGCGCGGGAGCTGCAACTGTTGGCTCACAAGGAGAGCTAGTAACTACAGGCGAACTATTAGCCACCTCGCTTTCGGCAATACGTAGCTTGAACACTTCATGACGCCTTTCCTCAAGCACTTTATAAATATGATGGCGACTGAGAAGAATAATATCCATGATTTCATGCCCAAATAACATTCGACAAAGATTAATCCATCGTCGATAGTGAGGTGGTAGGGCGTATCCTGCATATGGAATCAGTTGGGCATGATTAATCCCCCTAGAACTAACATCCATCACTCCCTGTTGAATTCTATTGAGCGGTGAAAGAAATCTAGAAAAGATAGCTGCAGCTAAAGCAGAATTAGCAGGAGAAGGTTGATCTTCTGCAAGACTTGTTAACATTGACCATACGAGTTCATTAGCTTCAGGTCCAGAACGATTATCTCGAGCATCACTGGTAACTGGGTTACGAGAGTGACTGTTAGATCCACCAGATGAGATTACATGATCTACATCAGATTCTGTACCATACAGTCGATTTATTACGGTGTGATAACGCCATCCACCATTACTGGAAGAAGGGTGAGGCCCAGCTATCCGATGACGGGTGCCATAATGTGGTGGAACATGTTGTTGCGGTATTGGTGGTAAGTGTGCTATTACGCGATTTGAGGTTGACATAGTATTGGTCACTATTGGTCGGCCTGTTAAACGTAAACCATTAGAACCTGCGTTACGACTAGATACTCCAACATTCACACTATGCGTTGAAGGAGCAGCACTAGCACTAGCAGCAGTTGGTACCTTAAATGATAAAAAAAAATATTTACAAATGAAAATGGCATGAACAAACCATTTGCTAAAAATGCTAATTATATCACGGTTGTGTTGAAACAGTCAACTGAGTGAAAACGCAGTACAAATTTGCAAATAATGAAAACGACTCTGCTGACACTGGCTTCTCTATTCCGGAATTAGTTATTATCATTATTATTGTCACCAAAGACAAATTGATTTTCAAATAATGAGGAAAATCATACACCTTCAAACCACAGAAGTGTTTTCAACGTTTCGGCAAAATGTAACTACTAAGGTTTGGTTGAATGGTAACACATTTATTGAGTACAACTTTAGCTGTCCACTTAGAACTTAGTTTTAAATAAAGGCAGTGGCACGGATGAGCATGCTATAGCCGGAATGAGGAAAACACGACAGGTGTCCTTTACACTGGTCTACAGCGCTTTGGACAACGAACACCATTCAAATTTGCAACACTAATGTCAGTGGTCCTGTATGTTTTAGAGTCTTCGTGGTTGTGTCACTATTGTAGGTCACTAGCGGTTGCGTCAGTAAGTGAACCACTGGGAAATCTAGGAGTACCGGACATCCGTTTCGTCCTGGTTTGCGACTCTTCACAGCACGCTTCCATAGGGCTTCGAACTCGATACCTTTCGGTTACGAGGCAAGCTGGTAGGCCATTCAGTCACTGAGACCCAACCCAATGGTCCATGAATTCCAACCTCTGCCAAATTCCTGCAAACCACCCTTTTTATTTCTTTACATTTTCAGTGGAAGCATAAGGCTTCAAGCTAGAGCTTTGAAGTTTCGGTAGCATTGATATTTATTCTTAAAGGATGTGACTGCTAGCCCCTGCCCAACCTTCACTCATTACCTGTTTTCTAACTGGCTTAGTGAGGTAAAATAGCACGTCGGCTGGATATCGAACACCGAACCACCTGCGTGGTTAGTGAACTCTCTATGGCTGTGCCACCAATGTAAACCAACACTTGACAATTAATATGATGCCTAGTAGCAACTGGCCCTATAACGGAAGTACCCGGGGTTATACCAAGAAGTCGTAGGCAGCGGGGTTCACGAAGTCAGGCAAAAGGAGAGTTACTCGCTCGTGACATTGGTTGGCGGTTTCGCTAAACATATACCACGAATTAGCAGGTGTTGGATTCATGGACCAATAATGGCTCAGGTCTCAGAGATTTAATGGTCTAGGAGCTTGCCTCGTAACCGGAAGGTCCTGGGATTCGAAACACGATGGATGTGTGCTAGTGAAGAGTCGCAAGCTGAGACGAAACAGATGTACGGTACTCCTAGGTTTTTTCTAATGGCTCTTTAACCAATGCCATCTCGCAATCAATCCTGTAACAATCAAATCCTTGCAAACTAACTTTTTTATTGCCCAACGAATAAACAGGGGGAGGAAAGGAGATGGATATGACATACTCTGAAGAGACTTACAAGTCACGTTACATGCTGACAATTCGACTGGTATCAGGATAGGAAGCGACAAGTTGAGTTGGAGTCTGAGGGTGACATGTATGGGGATTAGATGGAATCATATGGGATTAATTTTAATGTCGTCAGAGAACCGAGTGCTAGGGATATGCACTGCTGAAGCCCCATGTGTCTCATTCGGAATGCATCGAATTTGCAATAGTAATAATAATAATATACTTGGAACAGTGAAATAAGATTTTGTACTAAGTTTTGCCATGTAGGTATCAATTCTAATTAATTTTTTCACTGCATTGAATTTTCTGCATAGATTTGGTTGGTTTTCCTGAGGGAAACGTCACTAGCTTCACGCCAAACTTTCCGTGTTTTTCCAGACTCGGGAACCGCTAGGGAACTTGACGAAGTTAATGCGTGATCAAAAGTGTCTCCGACAGACTTCAGGCTTCTCTGTCAGCAGCTACCTTCGCTCTACACAGTTAAGATCAGATAGCCGGTCGGAAATGACACTTAACAAGGAAATCTAGCAACAAACCAACCAAGAGCATATCGTCTAACATGGAGATGAGGGGTTATGAGCAACAGTGGATTAAGAGAACTGCAGCAAAACAAGATAAAACAGACACGTCCTGTTATAGTGCCATATTCAACTTGAAACTTTAGGAAAAATTATTGTTAAATAATCGGAATACGGGGGGGGGGCGATAGCAGAAGTGACTTGAGTAATTGTTTAATTACTCCAACATTTATCCAAGATTTAACCAACCTACAAAACGTTAGATATTGTGATAAAAAAACTACACCATAATACTATTACTAAAGAAATTACTAAAATGTGGTATTATAAAAAAAAATAAAGCGAACCTGAAGCAAAGGATGTTGATTAGCTATTGTAGCAGTTGGCAATATCTGAGGAGATTGAGACAGCTGATTATTTGCAGAAGAAACTACATTCCCACCAGATGAACCAAAACGACCACCAGCATTGTTTCCCGGCACATATACAGACACGTCTGGATTGATACGGAAAACAGCAGCACCTGATAATGTAGAGTTACTACTGTCCACAGCACTACGTCTAGGACCATCACCACCGGCGATAAAATTTGTAAAACTTGGGAAAAGCAAATCCCAATTGCCTGAATTACCACCTCTAGACTGGCTGATAGTTGATAAACTAGTTGTTCCAATATCTCTAAGGCCGTTAGTTGCGAGTGCACTCAAAGTGGGACCGACAACTCGACGGAGAGCTTGTTCCATAACAGTTGACACTGAATGACTTCCACGTGATCCGCGTACCTCAGGTAAAATGATGGCTATATCATCTCTTATAGTGTCCTGTATTGCTTCTGAATAATCATCAATATCTACTCCCTCATAGCTTCTAGCGTCCACAACATGAGTATCGTCATGAAGTACAATATTGCCGGTTTCATCATGCATATCTCCATCGTCATCATTATTATGATGAGATTCAGGATTTTGATTATTACGATCGTTATTAGATCGACTTGTAGTAACAGTCAAAGAAATAGTAGCAGGATCTATTCGATGACGACGACGACGACGTCGATGAGGACTAGACATACCAGAAGGTCGAACTCGATTAGTATTAGGTCTACGATTTCTACTGAGTACAAACGCGACCTCCTCGTCATCCTCACCACTAACATCTACATCATCACCATCATCGCCTTCTACCTCAGGATCATCATCATCTTCACCGTCTTCATCTTCTTCCTCCTCTTCGTCGACATGTTCGTCATCTTCATCCTCTTCTTCGTCTCCTTCTTCTGCCTCCAGAACATCGTCTTCCTCATCATCCTCTTCTTCTTCTTCTTCATCTTGACTATTGTTCCCTTCAGCGCCTTGACCAGAACTGCCTTCATCTTCATCATCATAGACAAATATCACCGATCTAGCCTCTGGATCTGATGAGTTCGAGACGCGATGCCAAGGTTGACGAACATTATTTTCACCGTGATGATGATGATGATCTGTAGCAATTACCACCATATCAGCAGCCAAAACATCACTAAGAACACGAGACAGATTGGAACCAGTAGAAGAAGAAGCCCCACCAGCACCACCGCCACCAACAACAACAGAACCACCACTAAACGCTGTTTCAACATTCTCTACTGGATGTGAAAATTCTTCTTGATGATCTACTAACATAGTGATATCATTATCCTCTTGATCTTCATCGTCTTCTTCATCATCATCATCAGAATCAGTTTCAAAATCTCTAGAAGTGTTATTATTTCCAGGAACAGACTGAATCTCTGAATCTCTAACACCACTAATGCTTGATGCTTCAATTCTTCGCGGATTTGTTGTTGGTGATCCATGAATTACAACACTATGCTGAACATTATCATCATCATGAATACCAGTCATCATTAATTGAACAGCAGCACTATTACTTGGTACTGGTCCACTATGATCATTATCAGCAGCAGCAGCAGCAGATGATGATGTCGTAGTAGAAGATGGGTTGACTTGTCGACCAACAACAACAGAATTATTCCCTACTACTGATTGTTGTTGTTGTTGTTGTTTAGACGACGACGACGACTGAGAATACAATTTAGTATATTCACGATAGACTAAAGTGAAATTTTCTAGTGCTCTTAACATATAACTAATTGTCGATTGTGTATTCGACAGATTACACCCAATTATGGCAATTAATTTACCAATATCTGCTGAAATTCTACGCTTATACAATAGGCGTAGTATAGGCATAACCAGTGGTTTTGGTAAGGAGAGTAGGCGTATTAAAAACATCATATGTGAACTGATTCGATCATTTTTCATTGATGAGACACTATCTGATTTGATATCATCGCATGATGATGATGATGGTAAAGATTTAACACCGATACGACTAAGTGATGCTTTGAATTCATTAATTATCAACCGTTGAACAGATTCACTACTAATGATAATTAAATTTTCTAATAAGGACATTGTAACCTCAGTAGTTGTAGGATCAGTCAATTGATAACTGAATAAATAGGATAGAAATGAACATTTTGGAGAGGAGGAGGAGGCGGAGGCGGAGGACGATGGCGACGACAACAACGAGGTGTCAGTAGTGGTCGACTTGCCAGCAACAGTGTGGTGGTGGTGGTGTTCAGCGTGTTTATGTTTGTACATTGCAATAAATTCAGCAACAGATTTATAAGTGCCAACTAAATCAATTAAATATCGCAAAGCATCTAATTTGCCAAGAACAATTAAACCGGTCTTTTGTTGTTTATTCACATCACTGCAAGGCATTGATGATTGTTGTGGATTAGCGGTTGTTGTGCTTATTGTCAAGCCAGGATGTTGACGACCATAGGTACTACTTGACGACTGACCAGTTGTCGTGGTAGTAGTAGTAGTAGTACTAGAGCTACCCCAATTAACTGTTGTTGTACTAGAAGCAGGAGACATTGTGTTTATCAATGTAGGATCCAGTGGAGCCGTCATAGAAGTGAACGAATCATCACCACGTGCATTTGTGTCCTGAAAGTAGACAGAAGTTGAATATATATAACAGTTAGAACTAATTTTCTAAACAAAATTAAAATAAGAAAGGCATTACAAATTAGTTACCACTTCCATTTTACTACCGAGTATTAACAATCATTGAAGAGGAAGCAATAGAAGATCTTTTTTAACAAGGAAGAGTTGCTGGGCCTACGCTCTTATTTTCCCAGCTTCAAATCAACTAGCAAACTACTAGCCGAGATTAAGCTCGTCAACCAAGATCCGAACCTGTGTTTTCCACTCGACAGAAGTCGACGAAGTGATTTTCAGAAGTGCAACGATAACACTGATGATTATATGAACAAAGAAACATGATCGCATATTCGTTTTTCGGAGTAGATGATTTTTACATAATAAAAACTTTATTTTTCAAAATCAGATATCACTGTTAGTGTGAAGATAGATCAGATCAGATCATCTTACTAAGCGTCTATGACAGGTGGTGGTGGGGAAGTGAAAAATATGAGAAGATCAACAGTTTTCCGTTCAACCTGGCATGTTAGATGAACCGACACGATAAGTGATCACATAAGGTTAGGCGTAGAGCGTGAGGGAATAATAAGGGAAAATCAATCGATGAGGTTTGTGGGGCTGCATCGGTTGAAATAGTGGTCAGGACATGCGTTACGCATGCCAAGTCATCAACCTTGTTCGATGAGAATTCTGTCGATTGATATGAAACTAAGTGAAAAGAGTGTTAGCAATGGTCAGAGCAAAACATAACACCAATTCATCAAGTTTTTGACTTGACTTGACTGTCTAGGTAGGGTCATCTCTAGGCTAAGAAAAAGAAGTTGCAGAATGCTGACGACATAACTACGTAGCATTAAAAGTAGCATACATATGTTCTTTTGTTTCTATCATACAGACTTTGGAATTCCGCTTTAATCTTCAGCTAACTGTTCTTTTCTCTGTTTCCTAATTTCTTAAAGTTTCAATTCATCATAACCTGTCTACAATTAAATTTAATTTAATACTCATCATTTGAGCAGATTCTGAAGATAGGATGGATGATCTGTTCTCTTAGACGTGAAAGATTTCAAACTCCACAAAGCCGAACGGGAAGCTTATAACCTGGGGCTAAGGGAAGCAGGACGATTGTGTGAAGTTAGCATCTGTTTGGTTCATTACAACTCCCTGGATAAGGTCCGAAAGGTAATTCAAATTAGTGACGGAAAATCGAAATAAAAACCGCAAACATGCCGTAATTTTCTCATTTCATTTATTTGTGAAATAACCGTCAAGTGATAAACTCTCCTTGAATGCTCTTGATAAGTGCGCAAACCAGTTTGTTCCTCGGTCATTCTTGTTTTCATCGTAGGGAATATGCTAATATCGCCCCCCCCCTCCCAAAAAAGAAATGATATGCAGTTTTCATGCTAACACTCAATGACTGAGTGAGTTCCGACACACGAACTTCCATGGAATTGCCATAGTTCAAGTGGCACAAAAAGGTAGACAAAAGAGAGGAAAAGGTATGAGTCTCAAGTCATTGGTTCTTAGCACCTCAACGTCACCAACCAATGCAGTCTACATATCCCTATGTGGCTAGTTCATACCAACTATCAAAGACTTCATGGATTGATGTCAGGATTTGACTTGACCACCACGAACTCTTCCCCAGCCTAACTCCTATGTCAGATAACACTGACTGTCAATGAAGGGGATGGTAAGGCATGCTCAACACGTCCTAATCATTTCAGTCCCTGTTGCTCCACAACCGCAGATATAGACGTCTTACATCAATACTGCTCACCACATTATACCACTTAACATGGGGAGACAGGACACAAACAACGGGTATAAATAAAAACTTACTTCAAGATATGTTCCTACTCCAGTTGTAGTAGACGATGAACGACAATCTCCTTTTGATTTCAACACTGTTGAAGACATTATCAAATCCATTAATTGTGTTAGCAAGTGTTTTTGTCGACTAGTAAGTGGAAATAATGTAGATCGTTCCGAATTAGGACCAGCTTCTTCGACAGTGTATGTTTTTGGGTAGGATTTAGCTTTAAAAAAATATTAATGAGATTGAGATTTTCAGGTGATAAGCAAACAAAGATTCGATGAAATACATAAATTTCTGTGACTAATTTAGGTATTCTGTAGTATCTACATTAGAATAGGTAACCAACACAAAGGTTGGCTATTAAACAATGAACACACAGAGCTACAAACACAATTTAAATTAGGAGAAGCACAGGTGTTGGCTGCAACTTGTGTCTACTGCTCGAGGGTCTAAGATCAGAAGACAGCTGTCTAAGTAGTTACTAGGGTGTAAGTGGTAGCAGGTCATATAATAAGGACTTTAGTCTGCAGTATATACATCATACAACTATATGTCACCACTGTTCTTATCAATAATAAAACTAGACAGAGTCACCTGATCTCATCATTTCTCGCCAATCTTTCCATCGATGAGAGAGCTGTGAAAGACGTGAGTTATAGTGGTGTAGATCAAATGACCTTGAGTATGAACACGATATGGTCTAAATGTGTGATGACAAACAGGCTACCCAAGTCTTGCTTAACCAGTCAGAGATTAGTACTGCATAGTACTGTAGCAATATTTGCAGGAGTCTATACATGCACTCATACTCTTTCAGGTTGACCGCATGAATTTGTCGATAAGTTCGCGTATCTATGCAGTTGTCGGGGTACTCACAGTGTGATGGAATAAATTTCTAACTGTATATTGAAAGCCATAGCAGTGCACAACAACCTAGGCAACCTCTTACACCATTATGACAGTAGTTTTAATATTAAAGATCGAGTGTACAATGGCTAGACCTAGTCAGTTTCGTTATACGCCTCTGAGCAGATGAGCAGCGGCTTTGTGTGTTCCATCTCAATAGGATTATTTGCATTCACTGGTATCTTCATGAAAGTGATTCTGAAGTTAAACGATGTCTTTTAAGACACAACGGGAATGATCTTCCAATGAGTGATGCCATATTACGACGCTGTGGATTGGATGGCCACTGACGTTAGCTATATGCTAACCATTGTGTGACAAGTTGCAAAATAAAGAGATAGTCAACATATGAGGCCTTGCTGAGAGGTGAAAGTAGTTCTGTTAGATTGATAACTGTTAGTGCATTTGAGTATGAAAACAATTTTAGTACATCCATCTATACTTAACCCAGAGCTGTTTAATAGATAATTAATAACCTACTATCCCCTCCTTTTAAATCCTTATAATTACAACCATCAAAAGCCGACCTAAATGAGTCACGCTTATATAATGACGTCAAACAGACAAAGGACAATCAAACAAAGCATACAAACTCACTTTCTAAATCTGTTTTAGGTATAGATAGACTAAATGTTTCTGACATTAATTTCATAGCACGTTGACGATCCTTTGCAAACAATGGTGAGCACATATTCAACAGGTAAAACAAATCACGACATGATCTTGGACCAGCTTCAATTCCCATGAAGGCGCTAGGTATACCATACTTTGACATTTTACTCAAAATTTCTTTCATTATTCTCTCAGAAGTGGCGGAATCATCAAATACCTTGAAAGTAAGGAAAATATAGAACATAGTATAAATTATAAATATAGCGCATAAACCAATGTTACGGGATGTAACAGAGGATCACCAGTGTGGTAGTTGTGCAGCCTCTCTAACTCTGGGGAGAGTTAGAAAAGGTCTGACCCGAAAATCGTGCATCACGACTTGCCTTAACGGCGGTAAGATCTTAACTACAAAACCTACTTCAAACAGGCTGTGTGACCGGCCACATGCTGTTGTTGCCTGGACTCTCAGACACGCAAAACTAATGCCTCTCCTGTTTCAGGCATCCTAGAGAAGAAACCAACTTCTATAATGTATGTGTATCTAGGGTGTGAGTAATAAACACCTACACACACCAGCATAAGTAATTAGTCAAATGAACCGTAGAAATATTCAAAAACTTTTGTGATTATCATAAAATCAACAGTCAGAATCGGAAGAGTATGAGTGGTATTTTATTACTCTAAAATGTGTGTGGAGGTCGGTTGCACTGAGAGCAGGAAACAAAAAATACGAATTTTGTGCAACATTGACGTCAAGTTAGTGGTTATACAAGGTTTAGAAACTTGCCATGTCAGCCACCAAAAGCTTTTTGGAGCTGCTGCAGGCTTCCATCAACAGTTTCCACCTTCAATTGATACCGAAAATTTAGATGACAGGAATTGAAAAAATAGACAAAAATGAACTCCGGCAATGCATCGTACCAGCCTACGACCTACTTATTGTCCAACAAAAACAGAGAGGGAAATTCACATGGATTGTACATACGCTGAGCAGGCTTGCAATTGGTATACACCATGCCAGATCTTAAAGTAGAAACCAAATGGTAAGCGACAGGGTTGGACGTCCAAGGATCGCGTGGAAGAGATCAAGTGACAAGGGAATGAAAGCTTGTAGGCGTTCGTGGAGACGATTGAAAGTGTAGTAATGAATCGAGAACAACAGAGATCTAACAATAAAGCTACATATTCTGAGTGAAACGCAAGAAATGAATAATAATAATAACAATAATAATGAGTCACTCTAGATTGAACTCACTTCGGATATAAGAGCACCAACAAATGCTGAATAATCAGCTGAAAACTCCTTAGCATGCGGATAGGTGAATAATACTGTTAAGAAGTCAGATTCAGCTAACTCCCTGGCGTTTTCATAGCTTGTAAAGCATAAGCGTAGCAGCAATCTGAACATAGCATTTAAACAATCCGATGGAAGAGGTGTTTGCTGATCAGATGATGTAGGCATATTAGTATCAGTGAACGATGACGACAATGAAGCATTTGATTGTGTAGTAGCAGTAGATGGTGTTCTCTTCAATGCACGGAAATGTTGTATTAATGCTTGGCATAGCTTTGAACGTTCTACAGGATTTAAACATTCAGGTACTTCTGTGTTCATTAGGCTAAGTTCATAGGGGGACACTATGAACATATTTTGAGGGGAAAAAGTACGAAAGCAAATAAATATAAGCAAAACTAGTAAAGCAAATTTACTCTGACTTATTCTCAAAGAATTAACGCATACAAAATAAGGTGAGAAGTTTGCACAAAAGTGAACTAATTCAAGTTGCCACACTTTATATAGCAACATATATAATGCTGGAGAGAGAATAATATTCAGGTAAACTATGAAAATTTAATGGATTTTGGAGATCTTAAAGTCTAAATGCATTTGATCCATTGAGAACGATTCTCAGCAGTACCATCGACACTCTACAGCCATTGGTTCACACAGCATCCAGAGATCCCAAACCATACAGTCTACACCTTCTCCAACATGGATGGCTGAAAACTAAGTGTCAAAGACTGATATCACGTTTACCTATGACTAACACACCTCTCTCTTTTCCGGCCTATGTGCTAATTATCTCAGTCAATTTGGCTTCACAACCTCATCGATTGAGTTTCCATCCTTACCTAACACTAAGTTTACCTTATTAATACTCACAATAAATCATACCATTTAACACGAAAGACAGAATAAAAATATCTATGGTCGAAAATAGTTAACCGTTCTATATATCTTCCAATATCAGTAACCACCTCGGACAGCCATAAAAAAAGAGGACAGAGAGGACTACTACGTATGTTGATCGATGGTCGGATATGACGTCTGAGTGAGACGCTACATCGTCGAAGCATCCGCATAAAGAGCCGACATGTCGACAACAGAGGTCGAGCGCTTCGATCTAATCAATATCAGCGGGGAAATCCTAATTGAATTAAATAGAATAGAAACCTTAATTATATAACGTAACACACTTACTCTGATCCGTTGTTGAAGTCTCCGTATTTGTTTCTCCATCCTTTGGAGTAGATGGGAATAGGAGTACTGGACGTCTATGCATACTGACAAGATTGCGTTGTGTCATTGTAGGGAATTCAACAGTATATGGTCTTCGATTAACATCATAGGAGGCGAATAAATCACCTCTATGAAAACGTTTATCGATAACTCGCATACTTTCATTAGCATAAGGATGCCAAAGTACTGCTTGATTATCGAACCAATACCAGTTATGCGAAGAAGCGTATAGTTTAATGCTTTCCTGGCGTAGACGCATAGCCTGTAAGAAAAAGCATGGGAGAGGGAGAGAGAGAAAGGTGAAACACAAATAAGTGCTGAAGTGAATTATCCAAAAACTGTATCTATATCACATAAACGGTTAAATTATACGCACAACCCGTTCAATCTCCGACCTAACTAATCTGAAGGAGAGAATATACAAATTCATTATTCCACAAGAAATTGTTTAGTGTTGTGCTGATGTATTTTTCAAATGTCAGCGGAAATAAATAGCTCTGCTGATTCAGTTTCACCCCCACCAGGAAATTTTATTGGTTTACATATACATATATATAAATCCTTTTAAGTTTCAAAACTACATCAAGAGCTAAAGATATCGTGTCTACAAGTACAATGAAAGCTTCACAGTTAGACGACTCACGGCTCAGAGGACACAATAACATAGTAGTCAAAATATGTGAAGCATAGAATACTAAAAGACCAATAACGGATATTTTACCGACACCAAGGACTTCGATAAATAAGCCCGGCCCCCCCACAAAAAAACTGATTTTAAATACCAAAACACAACAGCCAATTCATGCATTTTACGTCCTAAATGAGTACAGTTCTCGTTTCCGTTAAATATCTGGTAGTTATTCCTCCACATTTTTGGATGAGATATCCTGCATTACTTTGTGGTCATGAAAAAGTATTCGAATATCAACACATCATTCAGCCGGAGATCAGGTGGCCAACCATAAGGGATACATAATGAAGCGCTTTGACAGTGCAGCGAACCAGCTAACAACAATATGCAGGAAGAAATGCAGAACGATTCAGCATAGGCTGAAAAGACACTCAGGAGACAATGAATGCAAGCAACTCGAGTGGAATCCAAATAGGAAGTGACAAGTTCAGAGGCCAAAGGTGATAATAATAGCCTCTTTAAATCACTAGGCTACCAAATTTTATTCCTATCCATCAAAATGCATCATATCTACTGTATTTCACAACAACCTTCATGAATCCTGACGTACTCTCAAGCACATTTTCAAAAAAAGCTACAACCTTATGCAACGGATTTTTCGAAAAAAATGAAAGAGAGAAACTTTACGAAATAAAGAAGTCTGTTTTGAAGGAAACAATAGTGTTCAAAGTGATGCATCACCGATTATTAATATTTCTCAAAGATATTGAACATAGACCGCACAATAGCTAAAGTTGAAAATTCTGTACGGTGTTTAAAACGAACTTCTCAGAATAGGGAAACAAACGTCTGTGGGCATTCGAGAAAACCAGTTGAAAGTGATGTAGCAGGACCGACTACAAAGTCGGTGTGCCAATGCGGTTGTATGCTCCCCTCAGAATACTAGAAGTAAATATTCAAGAAATAATATTGCTATTAATTCACCTGGATACATAAATGACGGTGTTTAATAGATTTTTCTGACCATTTCACTACTTTCTTTAATTCGATTCTCGACTGACGAACTCTTGGACTTCACTTAGCTTACTAGCCAACGGTAAGGGAGGGAGGAAGGCATGAGTCTAACAAACATCAACCTGCAAAGGAAGAAAATCACCTCTACGAAAACTTCGCAGCTTGAAGCACTATGCTCCACAAGGGATGCAGACGAATGAAAAAGCCGGTTTGCATTGCTCCTATATGTACTTATCAGAAAATTTCGTACTGACAGACCTCAGACTTATTACATTACACAGTCCTCAGAAGTTGCATTCGAAACTATTCCTATCCACAACAAAAGTGATTATCCTTCATTTTCAAACTCGCTAGTCATCTCTCTAACCACTAAGTAACATTAAATACAGGCTTACGAAGCTTATTTTAGTGGGGGAAAAAGTTTGAAATATATAAATAACATAACCAACAAGAACAGGTGATTACGATATTGACTGCACTCAATTCATACAGAAATACTAACTATTACAACCACAAGTTTTAAAAATTAGAAAAGGAATTATGCCTACCTGAATGCTTTTTTCATATTGATCCAATATAAGAAAAGCTAAAGTTAACGTTTTATAATAGTCTGTTTTTGATGACGAAACAGAAGATACACCTTGAGAAGAGCCACTTTCCGCATCATTCATCTCCACGCACATGCTATGTCCATGTGAACTACCAACACCAGCATTATCACTGCCGACGACAATCGGTTTACTAATCACTTCAGATTGACAAATAAACTCTATCAGCATACTGGGTAGTTTATAACTCCATGCTAAAGAAGCACACACTGATGGACATCGAGTGAATAAAAGCACAAGTAAGTGTAACCCAACAGTCTGGTGCTCAGTATCACGATTGACAAACTCTGGATTCTCAGAGCTTAACAACAACACATCAGATGGTTTACTGTTGACAGTAGTTGTATTGGGTGAAATACGAAGATATGACGCGAGACTAGAGATGACAACGGCGAATAATTCATTAATATATCGTTCATGTTCACCACTGGATAAGAATAATTCAGCGATTTGATGTAGAATCTACAATTGTAAAACGTGATTAGAAAAGCAAAAGAGAATATATATATATATATAATACATTGATACATCTGTAAATGCATAAACACCAGTCGTAGTATGTAATTCCACATCAATGCGTTTATTGGTTGTATTATACTCAATGGCGCAGATCCATCCTCTCCTTGTGACTTATGATTTCCAATTAAACTGTTTTGTTCTTCTTCATTACTATTCCTTTGTCTCACACCTCTGTTTACTGTCTCTAATATGCATTTCTACTACTTTCTTCTCTTGCTTTGTGTGCTACAAGGAGTGCGACGACTTGAACTGCCGCACATATGTGCAAAATCCTATGTCGAAAACAGATATACTGGATTACAAAATTTCGAACACGATTTATAACTCACATCATCGTATCAACTGTAAATACACACAACTGCGAAACTTGATTTCTATAGTTCTTGCACTTCTTTTCCATTTGTACTAAGGATAGTAGAATTTCCAGACGTATGTGTGGCAAGCTAAGTCATTTCTACAGCTGACTAGACTAGATAAATAAAGCCTCAGTTATCAATCCCACACTCACCACGATGTTACGTCAGATTTTAAGACAGTCACTATGCCCCCCCCCATCTTATTGTGTGAAACTGGATGTAGTGTTATATCTGAGTCTTTTTCTGGCCCTAACCATTGTGCTCCACTAATCTAGTGGACATCGGCGAAATGCTACATTGAACTATTTATTTGAACACGTACCAGATTCAACTGAGAATATGTGCATAGCAGAGGAGAACGAGAATTATTCAAAATGAAGATTTGAAGTTGTGTACATAGAATTGCTACGATTATGAAGAATAAATTGTGCTTCGGTGGCACAGCGGTTAGGACGCTCGCCGACCACCATGCACATGGTCCGGGGTTTGATCCCCGGCCACAGACGCACTCCTTTACCTCGCTAAGCCAGTAATATGATTGGTAAAGAGGGAAGGTTGGGAATGAGGCCAGCAACCCCATCCCGTAAAAATAAACTCGGCTACAGAAACTTCAAGCCTCTGGCTTGAAGCCTTATGTTCCACGGGGAACGTGAAGGAATAAAAAAGTAAATGAAGAATAAATTGCATCCCTCACACTTCGTTACCCAGTGAATAATACTATTTTGAAAAAACAACAGATGGAACGAAGAAATATATTCCTACTCAATTACTTCCTCATCATCGACTCTACACTAATACATAGTTTCTGACATCAAAATTTTTTTACCAATTAAATTAATCAGTTTTAGGCACAAGCGGGAGTGAAATCAAAAGGTTAAAGGTCATCAAAACAAATAACTAATAGATGTTAGTAACAAGATATATAAATTTTAAAAGAGTGAAAATTAATTACGGACTTCAAGATAAGCTAATTCTTATATGCTTTAGCGACAAGTTATTACGTAATCAAGAAATTTGTAAAATAGCAATGATAACTAAGAAGAATAGGATGACTCAGAAGAGTTACGTGAAGTATAAACAAGTTAATAGGATTAGGTAGAATTGTAAAAATTGTTAATTTTTACAGTTTTCATAGTGGGAATTTGGAAAATACTGTAATAAACAAAATTATATGAAACACATAGATTTAATTGATGCCTTTTCGAGGATACACGATCCCAACTGTGAATGTTGTGTGAAAATATATCGACTAAAATAGATAGCAGATATGTTACGCATGGCAAGACACCAGATACCCACCTCCCTACTTAAACGATCAGTATTCGCTGACAAAAAGAGATAAGGGTGGAAAAGAGGTAGGAGTGGTTGGACGTGAGCATGGCAGTAATCCATATAAATTTTCCACTGCTTATTTGAGCTACACATACAGAGGAGGTGCAGATTGTTTCTTTAGAATTCCTGAAGTGCTAAGAATATGAGAGGCTATACACTGTGAGTGACATGTCTGAAAAACGTTTGCTGTAGTCATAGAGATTTTGAATATTTTCTTTATTCTTCAAGTAACTATTCTTTCTCCTCTACACACCATTGATCATTGCAGTTCCATTGTGGTTTCTTTACTCAAAGATATGTGGCGAAATGAAGCGATGCACCTATGAACATTCTTACGCTGAAACTTTAGTTCAGTGTGACTCGACATAAACAAGATACAATACAGCTGTTTCGTTCTAGTCTGCGACTCTTCAGTGATACGCATTAACCGGGGTTGGAACCCAGGACCTTCTGGTTACAAGATGAGCTCGTAGACCCTTGAGCCACTGGGACCCGACCACTGGTCTACGAGATCGCCTAGTAACTAGAAGGTCCTGGGTTCGAACCCCTGCGGCTGCGTACCACTGAAGAGTTCCAAACTAGGACATAACAGCTGCCCAATACTTCCAGGTTTTGCAATAGTTCTCTAACTTATGTCAGCTCATGATGAAATCCTCCAACCAATCACACAAAATTCCTACAAAACCAATACTTGAAGATACAATATAGTTTGAATAATAATAATAACCACCCCTTTAAAATGATCCAATTAAAACACTTACCTGATCTGAATGATGACGTTTAGCTATAGCATAACACGTTTTGAAGACATTTTGTTTCAGTGATTCTCGAGCTTCATTGTACAACTTTTCGTTAAACGGTTCAAGCATAACAAGGGGAAATTTATAGGCAGAAGGTCGCTTTAAATCTTTCAAGTTGAGACTACTATTTGTAGGCAAGGTAACTTCACTACCCGTGATGGTGGGATCGTCTGTATTCATGAGTGTTTCTAAACGATCAATGGTACTTAGCTAAAGGTAAAATGGTATAAAAAATATGAATAATAATAACAATAATATGCTTGAAAACCACTCTGTTGGAAGATAGAGCAAGGTTAAATTACCGAATAACCAACGAGTTTCTAGTGAAATCAAAGTCACAATAATCTACATGATGAGTCTTCGCAGATTAAAGTTTTAATTCCTACATCTTGTCTAAGCCTGAAAATGCTCCTTAGTACACAGGAATTAATTACATTGCCTTCAGCGATAAATTTCTACAAATATACATCCACCACCAGGGGCGACCTGGTGGTGGGTGTATATGACCACTTGTTCACTTCCATCCCCAGGCAAGTGCCATATTACTGCCAACAGGCGACTGGGATATCTCTAGCAAAAGCAACAGGGGGAATCCGAACTTCTGGAGGCTACAACCGAACTGGTGAATGCCCAAGTCTACACCTAGACAAGTTGGAAAACCCTGATTCTAAACATATGATGTACATGAGCTCCGGAATCCGGTTGGATAGAATGCCGTGTGGACCTGAACCTGAAGCATGAGAATTTACCCTCAAATGCTACTTCACTGTGTTATGGATCATATATCAAGTCAAAAACTCCGCGTGTGGTGACTTAAGACAACCACATGCTTCGGCATGAGGGGCTAGGCAGTAACCCAGCCGTCTCACAAACTATGATTTTATGCGTACCGCATCCTTTAGTGCTTATAATGTACCAAATTTGTTTTGTTTTTTTTAAAATAAAATTAATAAATAAATCTGCATCTCATAGCAATCATCACATTACACAAAACAATCACCTTAGAGAGAAAAAGCAACCGCGCTCCAAAAAGTGATAGAGAAAATTTTGGTTATGACTTAAAGAATTGACAATATTAGATACACATTGGTTGAAAGTTGAAACACATTGACCTAAACTACCGACGATTAATGAACACATTACAAATTTGAAATGAAGTTTAGTTACTGTGGAACGGGGATTTGTACACAGGGAGGTGTGGACAGTCTCGAAAACCTAAGAGGTAATGTTTAGAAACTGTTGGTGATATGACTCAAAATCCACTAAACCGTTATCAGTTCGCTTGTTACTATTCATCCTCGCCAACCAAAACATTTCTGCCTATTATATTCCTTTTGAATCTCTTTTGTCTACCTTTGTGTGCTACATGGGGTAATGCAGCTTGGACTGGTACACCCTTGTGCTAATTTCTATTTTTAGACTCAGTAGGTCGGGAGGGTAGGGGAAGGGTTTTAGGGCGCCATTTGCATTTGCAAGCAAGGCAGTCATTTACTAAATGCTAAAACTAATGTCTGCTACCTCATACAAGGTAAAACGATCTTATAGCACACCATATTTGTCAGAAGCAGGAAAATACTTGTATGACATTCTTCGGGAGGTATCCTAACATGCTTCTGGAAAAACACTGTGCATACGCCACGTTAACTGAAAAACACATTGCTGCAGACTGGCAGAAGTTGAAATTGATGGGCTAATGCATCGAGTCCCAGTGGCTGAGTGATCTATGAGATCGCCTCGCAATCGGAAGAATTTAGTTTGAACGCTGATAGTCCCAAACAGGGACAAAACAGCTGTTCAATACTCTCTGGTTCTCCAGTGGTTCATTAACTTACGTCAACTCGTGGTCATTCTGGTATGTTGCTCATGTGTATCATGCTGGTTATAAGTCTACGCGGTTAGAAACGACAATTAGAGACTTCCGGGGATAAGGCAATGAACCAAACATTTCAACGAACACACATCTACATATCATACCTATATCCAAACCTTGATACCCTGTTTACCATTGTAGTACAGCTTTATTTTTGCATGTTAGCTAAGTCCATAATCAACTTTAACAGTATTAACATTACTACGTTTTAGTACATGTTCCCTGTGCCACGATGACGTCTTATTACTGGAATCAATGAATTAATTCAAAATTATACATAAATGTCTTCTTTCTAATGATAAATGTATAGGAGAAAGACTACAACTTACATTGTCAATAAATTCGGTTAGATGTTCATACACGTTAGACTGAATTCCTGTAGTATCCATACTGGTCTCCGATGAAGTGGATTGACTCCCAACACCAACTTCCCCTGCTGTGCCACCACCACCTATCCGATGTCGTTGACTTCTACGAGGTGGTCGAACTCTTCTCAAACCAGCAGCTATAGGTGGAATCGCATTGCGCATTAAGTCCTCTGGAGGAGTCGCTATCATAAGATTTACTGCATCGTTTGTATTCCATCCCGTTTGCTTGAAGGGAAAAGACAGTGAAAAACATAACAATAATGGTGGCAATAAATTGGTAAAAAACACAATCATTTATTGATGGACACCAGTAGGATGAACATATATACATATAGCCGAATTAGTGCCAATGCAATTATGGTAGACACTTGGAATACTGCTTTAAGCCGCCAACTTTCAGTAGATGAGTTCCAGGTTCCAGTCTCGTCTCGCCTCACCTACTTAACAGTCTGGGCAACTGGATAGTTTCGGAAGCCCTTACACACACACACAGATAAGTGTGTGGCATGTAGGCTGGCCTACATGAAAGACCAGTTCCCAGAAACCCAGTCTAATAAATATATTCTATATTATGACAATTAAACACTGAATGCTTACTTCCAAAGCAACCATAGCCAAATCATAATCAAAGCCCATCTCTTCCATCAAACGTAAAGCGTCAGGATCGCGTACACCCTCCTCAACACCATCAATATTATTACTGTCACCATCAGCTAGATATGACTCTTGAGAATCCATAACTTGTGAAGGATTATTATCCACTGAAGACTCTACAGACGAAGCAACTGTCATTTGAATTGCTGCTTGTGACTGGTCTGGCCTTTGGAGTACAGTACGAGGTACAATGAGTGGATTTGCAGTAAGACCAGTCGTAGTAGACGCTGGAGATTGCTGAAATAAGTAAACCAAAAAAAGCCGAAAAGAAAAAAGAAACATCCATGTGATATGAATGCCTTTTTAAATGAAAAGTTGTCGAACAATTACAACATTCTCAAGAGTTAGTTTGCAGAAATTCGACTAGTTCCAAGCTTGATCACAAACTGATTTCAGTTTGGGAGCCGCTAGAAAACCAGGGAGTACTGGATGGCTGCCTCGTCCTAATTTGGCCCTATTCTTTCAGCAATACGCACTCATGAACCCACCAGAGGTTGGACCAAGTACCATTAGATTATCAGAAGATGACGTCGTATACCACACTCAGTCACTAGGATTTAATCCAATGGTCATGAATTCTAATTTCCATCAATTTGAGGATTTAGAGCGACCAACAACAAAAGTCCCCCCCCCCCCGAGAAGTTGTGAAAGCAGGCTATTCAGATTAAGATACCTAGGCTCGCTGACAATTTAGCTACTTGGGCCAGAATTCACTATACTACGAATTCTAACTGTCAATACCTTCAGTGAGCATACATTAACGTTGGTTGTTAACATAATCTATGTTGAAATTAATCCGATTCCCTACAATATCCCATAATTTCAATATCAACCTCCACCACACAGAAGGATATAAGATAGACACCCTGAAGTTGTAGCGAGATGATGCTCTAATCAGTAGAGTCCACCATGTCAAGTTGAAGCGGATACTCATCAACGCCATTGACTGTCGGTAGAGATACATCACGAATTGGCAAAGTTAGAACTCATGAGTCATTTATATCCGGCACAAATGACTGGTCTCCTAATATAAAGGTCCGATCCCTTCTGAAGTAGTGGGGCGCATTGTTTTCGAATGCCAAACAAAGATGAAACAGCTCTGCAGTACTCCCAAGTTTTCAGTGATCTCCAACTGATGTCGGTTCGCGACGAAACCTACGTTGAAGTATAAACTGACTGTTAACACAGGTGTTTAGTCAGAGGTTTACTATTGCTCAGTTCAGGGAATAACGTCCTACACTTATTCACCTGTTTAGGTATAGTTTACACATACAGAATTCCTACTACCCCATCATAGTAGGAAGATATCCCAAAAAGGAAACATTTTGACATATTACACCATGTAAATTACCGTTTCAATCACTATACACATTAAACAAGTTTAGAGGTTACAGTGGTATGACCTGAGATAGACAAGACAAAAAACACAAGTCCACTTACCTCTAAAGATGTGTCAGAGACATCCATGGGTAATTCATTCCGTTGTTCAGTGTTAGGTGGAACATTTGCCTCTGAATCAGTTGTTTCAGATGACTGAATAGGTTGTGCTGTGGAAGACATCTCATCTTCAAGAACACTAGCTAGTGGTTGATTACCAGAGTCAGTGTTGTTCGACTACAGAAACAGAAATAAGAGAGAGGAAAAAGGGTCACTTGAATTCGCAAACCTTCAGCAGTTGGAATTCATGAGTCACCGGATTTCAACCCAGTATACGACCTAGCTTCGTAATCTAAAGGTATTGGATACCTACAGCTAAAGGGAGAAAAACTAGAACGGAACACAGCTGCTCAGCACTGGCTGGCTAATTCTCTATGTTTCTCTAACGGATATTAATGCGTCATCAAACTGGAAACTACTTGAAGCACGTGTGAAAATTCCAAGCGGTAGTTGAGTAGAGATCTATAGTTGTCAATATTCACCCCAATATTTTTCTCTCGTTTCCTTTGATATCTTCAAATGTCTTTTATCTACTTCTGTTTAGTTTATTGGTAAGCTGCCTTTGTGTTTCGTAATTGCATTAATTCAGCCGAAACATTTGACAGATATTGTGACAGACGACATTATTTCGAGGAACACTATGGAACGTTCACTGGACAGCTGCACCGTTTTAACTGACCAGTGAACACTCTCACCCATGAGACTCCACAAGCAATCGAGTCTATGATCGTAAGGTTACCAGATGAGCACGCCAGTATTCAGTCATTAAAAGATTAGAATCCAACAGCCTGTGTATTTCAACCTCATGATATGACGCTACAATTTTCTACTGATGTCATATACCACTACTGGTTATGAAGTGAAGCACATAACAGACATATATTACGAAACACAATCACAACTTACTTTTAAATATAATTGAAAATAATTATCCCGGAGGCTAAAAATCACCGCAAAGTCGATAAGGAAGAAGGAAATCTGTTAATGACGAAAACTTGTGTTTTACGCCTTCTAGAAACAGTCCCCTCCCATCTGAAGGCTAAAAATAGTCGGTTGTCACAACTGTTAGATTTTAAATAGCTTATATGTGACATTAAACCCTGAAACCATTTTCGAACATAGGCTGTTTCAACACTTTACTACATATAGCTACAATTTACCTAATTTTCATTTCAATTATTTTATGCCCATAAAAAGAATGCTAACTGACCACAATGAGTTTCAACATAAAACTTTGCACAGGAGTGCAACAGTTCAAGATGCAACTCCTTACGTAGCACACAAAGATAGAAAAACAGAAAAGGCACATAAGAACTGTTATAAGCAGAAATGTAAGACAGAAGGAGTAGTTACATGGAAGAAGATGACGAATGCTTGGATTTCTATATGACTGGAAATGAGCAGCAGTTATTGTGTAAGTGTTTCTATGTTACTACCTGGCTGACGAAATTCTAGTAGATGGAACGGGATTCAAACCTGTGACTGACTCCATGGAGGAAAGCCAACATATCCTACTCATGTTACCTCCATATCACTTTCGGACCCACATTCTACTCCTCGCTTCCCAGTCGACGACCCGGAGCGTGTTGTCATTCAATGGGTCTTCTCATTGTATGCTCAACAATATAAATTCAAAACGCATGATGCAATAATTGAATAAGAGTCATTTTCTTGGAAGAAAAATAAAAGTACTAGTGCAGACTTACATCAGATGGACGAACAGCACTGGTGGAAGGAGAGTCAGTATCCATGGCAACTTTCTCATTGTTAAATATACATGGTACTACTGTAACCAACATACTGAGTAAATGTTCAACAGCCTTTCGACTGAGTAAATCCTGATAAAAATTATTATAAAAACAAATGATAACATCAGCATGTAATGAGATTTACCGAAGCAATCAAGATTTAACGCGTTGTAAAAAAAATACATATAATACTTTGATTGAACACTAGACAGTAACAAATATCATGTGTTTAATTCTTCGTGTTGCGATAAACTGAATTCCACCAGTCATGTTTGCAGTCTGGCCACCATGTTAGGTGGTTCACAATTACGGTACACTCCAAATGGTAGTTGTTAGATGGTTGAAAGAAGCCCGGCAGGATGAGATTTGGACTTAGCTTTCGTGCTTGTTGACAATCGTGAGCAAGGAGCACTTGCATTCTTGAAGAAAGTCAAATTCACTCTGAGATTTGAACCTGGGTCACCCAGTGGTGTAGTCGGAGACGTTACCACTGAGCTATTTCGGGTCCTGATTAACCTCCTCATATAGGACTGTAATGGACACTTTGATTGGACATCAGGAAGTAACTAAAGTCATGCGTCTAGCCCTTGGTGTTGGTGCAGTCTTAATTTTATTAGTTACAGGATTTCATCATGAGCTGACATTGGTTAGAGAACCATTGGAAAACCTGGGAGTAGTGGACAGCTGTCTGGTCCTAGTCTGGGACTCTTCATCAGTACGCACCCACCAACGGGGCTCGAACCCAAGACCTTCTGGTTACAAGGCGAGCTAGCTCGTAGACCATTAAGCCACCGGGACCCGATCCAATGGCCCATGAATTCTAACTTCTGCCAATTCACGACATAGCGCGACCACTAGCCAATGTCTTCGGCGAGTATTTGTCCTCACACCTGACCTGCTGCACCCTACTCAATTTTATTAGTCGAGATTACATATATAAGATGCCAGTACCAGTTGTCTGGAAAATAACTCAATTCATCAGCATCGTCGGCACGATAGAAAAGCACACTACAGTAATAACAGAATCAACTCGAAATTGCAAAAGGAACTGTGTGATTTAAATCTCCTAGTAGAGAGAGTATCAACGGAAATCAAATAATCCGCCATTTTTAAAAGTTCTCTTAGTAAATATCAAATGTATATTGATTCAACATATTTTTCATAGAAATTCATACAACACAGGCAAGAAATAATACAAGCATTAAAAAAAAGTAAATTACCTGTAAATCTGTACGAGAGCATAACTGTGCAAGTGCTGGTAGCATGCACTGGTGAACACGTGTAGTAATTTTTGCCACATTAACATTATTGGCATCAATATCATTTGCTCGTGAAGCCTCTGAATTAAATCCAGCACAAAATTTTGTACTACTCATATGATCGGCACAGACAAGCCATTCTTCTAAGACCATCGACAGTGGTTCTGCAGTAATATAGTGGAATAAAAGAAAAGGATTGGTTTAAAGGGATTTGATTGGCTTTAAGCTGCCTGATCACGAAATGACACTAGTTAGAGAAAACACTACAAATTATCAAGGGGTATTGAATAGCCGTTTCTTCGTAGGTGGCGACTTTTCACCACCAGTCACCAGTCACAAGGCGAGCACGTCAACTATTCAGTTACTAGGACAGATTGCAATGCTCCATGAATTCTAGCTTATGCCAATCCGTGATATATATGTAGCCATTGAGACACTGTCAATGGCAAATATTTGCTCTCACACCCAACTCGTCACTAGAAATCCAGGCAACTACAACTTGTCACAACTCAGTCACTAGTGAGCATCGAATCGCCTTCAAAGTACTCTTCGCAGGTCAGAACAACTGTTCCCTACCTCCTAATTTTTATTGCTTCTCCAAGTTATGCCAGTTCACTATCAAACTTGAAATTAAGATGATTATTTTTCAAAACATGGATAACAGAAATGAAAGGGAATCTTGTGATCAATGAAACACTACTCGAATGTTAGTCAATATGTCATGTTGACTTGTAGGATGGGGAGAAATTGTCGTAATTGAAAAAAGCTATACAATTTGACTAGTGTAGAAACTTAATTACAAGCCTAGTTAGTGTACACGTCTCGACAATCAAAAGAGGGCCTAGATAAGGTGATAACTGTATACAATATATTTAGGTCAACGAATAAAGGCCTGATTGTAAGAGGCGTGTCGCTAAATCATTCAAAATGCAGAGAATTATGAACGAACTAGAATTTGGACACACATATATTTCAATGTATTGAGTTACCAAGCAATAATGTCAGTTGATTCCAGTCCAAATTAAGCATGGTTTTTCACTTGTATTAACGACTTTCTAGATGAATGGCTAAACACGCTGATAAGCAAATTACAAAGCTGATTATATCGAAATTTTAAAAAAACAACTAACTTCGAATCGACGGATCATCCAAATCAAAACTAATCAGTTGACGGAATAATCTGTAATAAAACGTAAAGAAGCGACACTTAAGACATATGAAGTAACACGACAGGAAATTGAAAGCATTGCAATTTTAGTAGTATAATACACATGGAAGTTCCTCTCAAAACTTTAAACGGACACATTACAATCGCTAAGAAACTTGAATGATCAAATTATCCCTCTGTAGGTGAATGGCCCAGTGGTAGTGAAAATGAGAATAAGCCTAATGCTCACTACCAAACTTCTGGACACGTATAACTAATCTAGGAAGGTTGAAAAATTGCGATTCAAACTTAGGGTAACTCGGGCGAACCAAGATCTGAAACCAACAGACAGCATACGAACTTGTTCCGCATACTGTGAAGCATGCAAATGCATCTAATGACGTAAATCTGATGTGTCATTTGTATGAATTTAAGTCAACGGTTAGAAGAATAATCCCTTCAAACAAATACCTGCTTCAATCTGGGTGCCTAAGCAACAGATCAGCTCTCAATGTAAAATTGTGCGACAGTCTACACATCCCTAATTGACTAGCTCAAATGAACTGTCAGAGACTTCATAGATTGATGCAACGTTTTGTTCTGACCACTCCTAACTTTCCAATCAGATAACACTGACCGTCGAGAAAGGCGATGGGTCAGCATAGGGATCACGTGCCCTAGCCATCTCTGTTGATTCGCTTCATAGTCATTATCGAATCTGAAACTTCTGTTGAGTGAATTCGCTAAAATAAGTGGCCAGAATCAATATGTTTTGTATCAAACAGCATTAGACAAAGGGTTTATAGGCACAGATGAAGATCCTATAACATTAGCTGAACACCTTCCCTGAACTTTTAGAGGTAGAGTTAGATGACTATCGACCTATTACCTGAGACTTATCCACGCGAAACCTTTGCCCTTAGTGCCACTAGAGACTAACTGACTTAGTGGTTTCAACGTAGAACTTTGCACAGATGTGCAACAGTCCTATTTGCTAAATTCCCTCCATGTACCACACAAACCAACAGAAGAGACTAAAATCAAAAGAGAGATAATGAACAGAAGTGTGATGGAAAAACAATAGTAATATGGAAGAACAATAGAATTTAATTTGATATTATAAATCACAAATAGTGAATGTATCTGCGCTAGCCATTGAGAACGAGGATTTTGAGCCATATCACTGAATGTCTCCAGTCACTGGTTCTTACCATCCCGAGAAACCTAACCAGGAAGTTTGCACCCCTCTACGTGGCTCAAACTAACTGTTGTGGATTTCATTGACTGGTCAAGCCATGTTTTACCTTAACCACCACTAGCTCCTTTCCAACCTGCTCCATCCCATGTTAGCTAACATTGCCTGTCGAGGAAGGTGATGTCCAGGCCGTACGTAACACATGTGCTAACCATCTCAAGTGATGTAACTTCACAACCTCTTCGATCAATTTCCCCTCTTTACTTTAAACTCGACGTCTAACATCGATATTGCTCACCCTATTATACCATTTCACACGGAGATAGAACGCAGGCACCAATGATCGGAAACAGCTAGACAGGCTTTTCATGTCTTACACTTTCAATGGCCATGTCTCATTCACAGCCATGAAGGAGTACGGAGTGGACTGCTGCGCACTACACACGCCCTTTGGTCAACAGTCAGTCAGATATCACGTCTAATCTACTGACTTCCAAGAGAACACCAACAATTGGTCTCTCAGAAAACAAGAAACCCCTGTCGGTGATACAGGCTATTGCTGTAGTAGAATAAAAGCCCTGATATAATACAGATAAGCAAGTACAAACGCTGAAGTTAATGAAGTGAGGATAACACACCAAAACTCATTTGTTGTAACAAGTCAAAAGGTCTATATTTAACTAACACTCATGTCTGTTAATCATATGGACGCAGAAATAACTTACCCAAAATAAAGATTTATTCCATTCAGCTTATAGAAGGCATTAATCATGCCCAAGTCAGAATCTCTTTGACTAGAATCATGCAACAATAGATTAGTCAACTGAATCGATGCATAACGAATAGCATAATTTAATGATGCGGCTGCTTTATGACTACGACTCGTTGATGCCGGTTCCCAGGTGTATGCATGCGAAAGAATATCGGCTACTTGAATTAAAGCCGGCAATCTCATTTCAGGGTGGATTGAATCATTTGAAAACAGTGAAGTTCGCCGACGTCTATAGTTGACCTGTGGACGATTTGAAAAGAATCTACCTAAAGCGGTGAACAATTCTGTAACAGAGTTCACAAGAAACGCTGTCACGTGTAATATCCGATTGAGTGGTTTGACAAGGTCTAAAAGCGTAAAGATTTTTTTCAAAAAAAAGAAAAGATAAAATTAAAATACATCCAAATTTGCTAAAAAAAATTGTGCAATAATGATGAAACATTTGTGTATGTAACTTCAATGATCAAAGAAAAAGAAAAAATAACCAACCTGGATGTCTGTATATAAACGTTGATTGATAGTCGGTAGTAGGCAAAACCGACTGTTTGATCAGTGAATACATATGCAAGGCTTCAACAAACCGAGGCATTGGTTCGATAGGTGGTTTGTTCAACATGCTAGGATTTGGATGTTGCTGAGATACATACATTTGAGATGTTTTTGTTTCACTTGGCAACAGATCAGATTCATTAATATCTTTATCACCAAACAGAACTTTTAAAATGATGGCAGCTTCCCAAGAAACTCCTAAATATAGGTGCCTAGAAATCATCCAACAGAGAGAAAACAGATACTCATATTAGATAGCATGAATGTTCTTCAAAATACCTACAGATTACAATGATATGTGATCATGGGTAACTGTAGTAAAAGTTAGAAGGGGACAACTGTAAAAGACTACACAAGTACGTAAACAGACGGGCATAGAAATGAACCAAATGGCTATTGGTTGCACATCACAATCCTAGTACATTTTAAGTGATGAAAGCCAGACACTCGGTAACTATCTGATGAAACGATCCCACTGAAAGGATAAGTATGACGACTTAGCTGTATACATTAACAAACCTAAAAAGAAATAGGCATCGCATTAATTCGTAATTCATTCACATATACATATTACTTTTAGTGAGTCGGTGATTCAGAGGTGGACTGTTTACCCACCATGCATGTAATCCGGGATTCAATTCCAGGCTCACGTACTTGTGAACTTCACTTATTCGGTATTAGGCCCGGTAAATAGGGAACGTTGGGTGGGAGACTAACAACTCCACACTGTAAAAACACCACTGCTACAGAAACAGCAAAGCTTAGGCTTGAAGCGCTATGTTTCTCTCCAAATCTAAAGAAATGGAAAAAAACTTGCTTTTGAAGATTTCAAAAATGCACTGTTTCGTCCTGGCTCATAACTCTTCAGCATTACACACACATGAATTCATTTGAAATTGGACTCAAGAGGTTCAGGTGACCTGACAGACCTGTTGAACTTGACGGGTTCATGTCCTGGTCGACAGAACTTTAATCCCTGTCTAGTTTACTAGTTTGCCGGTGAAGCCAGAAAAGAGGGACAGTTGAGGGAGGTGTTAGCAATTTCACCCCATAAAAGCAACATCTGCGCTAACGAAAATTCTCTCGGGATGCGAAAGAACAAAGAAGAAGAAGGGGTGATGGAGAAAATTCAGAGCTACCGATGGGGAGGGGGGGGGCGCGACAGACGCAGCTTCACATGAATTTCGGAAGAATTCATTGGATACCTGGTGACCTTTTAAACGACCTTTTGTTTAGAGTTTGTCATTATTTGGTGTAGAAATGAAACTTTGTCGAGAATAAAGGGTCTTCACGGTAAATCAAATATGATGAATGGTTATCGGTATTCAGATGTCAGTTTCAGTGGGAGCTTGTGTGTGTGTGCATTTGAGTAATTCAGTTTTTTACCTGAGTAGCAATCACTCAGGTAAACAATAACAACACTCGTGAGATCGATAAATCAATCAGTTAGTACCAGTCCAGTGTAGTTTATCTTATCGATCAAAATTAACTAGTCAGTTAAACTAGGCTGACACAATCAATTTGACATTAAGAGAATATTTTAACAACGAAGACTTGTTATTTGTGATAAATTCATTGCCTAATATGCAAATTATTCAGTTGTGTAAATCTTTTAATGTCAATTTATTCATGTCAATTTCACTCAATTGATGAGTTGAAATCAATTTTTAGTTTAAAAAACTAAAGCGGGTGGGAAATTTATTACAAGTCAGTTGATTCTGATATTTTTTAAAAAAATGATTCAAAATGCACTTTATTTCAATTCTGAACACTCATCACACACAGAAAACAATGAATCAATATTTACTATAGTTGATGCATACAAGACAGAATTACAGAAAAAACTTGTCAACTGGTAATAAGTCAGTAGCATAGCTTGAAGTTCAATACAAAATCACACTTTCTTGGATTTCTCGAGTTCCTTTCTAGTAGGACATAGGGTTTCAAACTTGGATTTTTCAGTAGAAGTTGGATGCTGCCAACCTAACGCTCAACCTTTCCACTTTTCCAGGATGCATACCGCCTAGACATAGAGAGGACTCGAGCTAAGCACTTGTGTGTGTGCGTCGGTGCCATAGCGATAGGATGCTCGCTAACAACGCCACAGGTAGTCCAGGGTTCGATCCCCATCCACAGACGCATTCCTTTACCTCGCTAAGCCAATATTAGGACTGGTGAAGAGGAAAGGTTGGGTATGGCGCTAGCGACCCCATCCCGTAAAAATAAATACCACTGCTACCGAAACTCTAAAGCTCTAGACTGAAGCCCTATGTTCGAATGGGAACGTAAAGGAATAAAAAAACGCACGGGTTACGATTTCAACGGCCGGGAATCCAACCGGAACCTCCATTATGGCTGGCTGGCAAGCAGATTGTGAATCTGAATTCTTGTAAGAGGATGATTTTTGTACGCAACCAGTAAATATGCTCAGGTGAGGCGAAGTTTTGTCGTGAAATAAAAATCATACATGACCAGACCATTTCCTACAAGATTCTTTATCTTACTTTGAAGTTACAGTAGTGACAAGGTTTTTACTTAGGAAAATTGATTGTTCGAGAGACAAGACACACTGAGGCATCAAGTGGGATGAAGCAACGCCTTGGGCATCTAAGGGTGACGTGAAGATCATATGAAGGGAGAAATGAAAGCGTGTGGACAATCGTGAAGACAGTTGAGTGGGATGGTAGGGAACCGATCGCCACTGAAGCCCTATTTTTCACTCATGTGGCAAGGAGTGAACAATAATAATAAATAATAATAATAATACAAAGAAATAACCTTTGTCCTCTCTTTAGAAACTTACCCTAATGTGTATAAACAATTCTGTTGTAACCATACAGAAGCTAACGATGTGTGGAACACAGGTTTAATATGCTGTATCATTTGTACTAGAATGCAGATTACAGAAGCTAATATCACCAACTCGTGGAGCATTTCGTGTTCCCCAGATAGATATTCACGTAGAAGTATGGAAGTCATCGGATAATTGGAGGTGTGTAGTGAACACAATTTCTCCATTGACGACTCTAAACACTGATGAACAAAATTTTAAAAGCAAAATATTGATGAAATAGTGTGTGAAGTGATAGGAGATCAATAAAAACACGACAAGTGAGCACTACTCGTAACAATTGCATTAAATTGATAACCTGGGTCCCGTAGCTCAGTTGATGTAGAGCACTAATATTAGTAACTTGGGGTCAACATGGTTTGATTTATACGGCGACTCAGTTTATCGTTTTTACCCTTCCATTATGTAGATAACTGACTGCTTATCCAAGATTATCTTATAAAATTTCACTATCGAATATGTATTTGCAATAATCTCAGTCAGCCAATCCCAGTTAGCATGCACTTGCAATCCCATCTCAGTGGAAACGATGGCTGGTTGTACTGGTTCGGTGTGCCTAGTATAGGGTTCGAACACCCATGAAGCACATGTTGGTTGGAAGTCGACTAATTTTCTTTTCACCATAAATCTAAGTCCATTCTTCAAAACCACATGATGATTTGTCAAATTCCGCAACAAAGATAATATCTCACCATCTGAAAGATAAACTCTGAGAATCGATCGCTTGAGTGCATTGTAATACTGTTATAACTCCTTTATTTAAATGAAATTTTAGATTTTCCCGTCGATTGATTGAATTGAAGTGCTCGGTCTCAGGTTGACATGTCGATTTTTTGTGCAGGTGTTTCAACGATGTCTGAGTATGTAATTAGAAGTTAATTGTTGGATAGTTTACTAGCAGCTGGCGAGCCCCGTACAGGACGAAATGCGCGTCCTGGATTGCACTGGTAGCCATCATCCTCCAGATAAACTTGTTTTAACTCCGTTGCCAATTTGTTATAACTGAACTGAATAAACCGTCGCTTTTTTGTTATGTCTGTGCCTGTTAATTACTATAACGCTAATGAACTCAACTGCTACGCTAATACTTCTATTTGTCCGTTGTACCTTCCGATTAACTGAGTCATGCGAATATCAAAAGACAAAGGCTGGCCTGTGACTGTAAGGTAATATATTATACTGTACTATACTACTACATAGTCTAAGAAACAACACATGATATTTAAACATTTTCTTAACCATAATAAAGTCGGCTCACGACCGTGAGAATGTATTGTTCTTATTGGCTGGTGATCACACAAAGATCACGGTGAGACTAAAGAAGATGAATTGGTCACACGCTAAATCACAATATGCGTGGGAAATGATACATCGACATAGTAACCCATCACATGAGAAATCACACGATTCGTGAGAGGGGATAACATACTATTTTATGCTGGGTCCTATCAAATACACAGTAATTTGATGTTAGGCTTTGGAGCACAGTCAAATAGCAACGTCTTTTGAACTTACATCCCGTGTCTCTTTGATCCTATGATCAGAATATTGAGAAAAATTATTCCTTCACACACCCCCACACACACACCGTTCGAATCTGCATCATTAACTCAGAATGTATTCACTACTAATGTATCTATGGTTAACTAGCCCGGCATATCATATTGACGTTGATTAGTTAACTAGCTGGAATTTATATTCGATTATGAGTTACACTTGATTTGTAATGTCACTGGCTAACTGTTAAGGCGTGATTCGATCCTCAGACTAATTGACCGTAATGGGTAGGTCAAGGCGATAAGCCACTAACTTCTCTCCTATTGGATATGATAAGTTAATCTACAAAAAGATTTTCCAAAGAGTCAATTAAAGGTGAAGTGACATAATATCAGATTTTTTCAAAAAGAAAAACTGTACACTTACTTGAAATAACGGTTTTGTCACTTCATTTAAATCTACAGAATTTGCTAGATCTTCAAAAATCTTACACAACGAAGCACAAGTTGCAGAAACTGGAAAATCGTACGGTAGGCCAGGCATACGAAGTAGATCACAGAGGACTTGTAGGCCACCTTGACTAACAAACTGTGGACACATTGTCTGTGTAGTGTGTGATACAAATACTAACGGCTTCTCAAGAAATTTACACTAAAATGAAAATAACAGTAATAAAATTCTTTTTGAAGCATACGCGCAGACCGCATTGTGAATATACAGAGGCTAAATAGAGTATGCTAGCAAATGAATAAGGACAGTGGATTTACATGACTCTACATGAGATTTCCAATACTAGTAGTAGTATAGAGAAGAGAAGAATCTGATTTTTCTTCTGACTCATATAAAGAGTAGCAAATCTCGGTTGATTTTTATTGTTTAGTTATTCAGACCTAATATGTAAAGGTATCTACTCTACAGTTTCAGCTAGCAGAGGGATACATATGTCAAAGAGGAGTTCTGACGATTATTCAAAATGTGCTTGTTACTAAGTATTAAAAAAGACATGAAGACCTAGCATGAATATGACTGACTTTACTACACCATAGAGAAAGTATTTTGACATTGTGTATTCCCGAGGAGAAACAACCATCACAACATGAAAATCAGTTTGTCTGATGATAATTGGGCACATCTCTAAGTAAGAAATATTGAATTTATGTAGATTTCATACATAAAGTGAAGGCATAGCAAAAGAATAACATGCGCTAAACACTGTGGACTACGCCTTCAACTTTTAGTTTACTTGTAAGTAACTTATATGAAGAACAATGGCTTGTTGGTTCAGGTATTCAACTATAGGCTAGTTGATAGCACGCCTGAACTCCGCACAGTACACACCGACTTCTGGACAGTTAAATAGCATTGCTGATCTACAAGGCAGAATACATGGAACACTGGATTCCGTTTCAGTGGCTGAATAGCCAACTAGCTCTGCTCAGCTCGCAACCACCTCAAAGTGATGGGTTCAATCGATAATACAGTTAAAGGTGTTAGTTGCTGAAGAGTGCCAAACTAGCGATCGCCTCACTCGATGGGCAATGTTAGCTGTCATAAGATCAGGCTGGAAAAGAGCTATACTAGTTGGGGTCCTAGGAATAGTATAAGCCAGTGGCTGGAGACGTTCGGTGATATGGTTTAAAATCCTTGTTTTCAATGGCTGGCGCAGATGCATTCACTCTTAACGATTTATAATATCCAATAAAATTCTATTGTTCTTCCATATTACTATTATTTTCGCCTCATTATCCTATTTATCTCTCTCTCTCTTGATTCTCTTTTTACTGTCCTCTCTTGCTTTGTGTACTACATAGAGTGTGGCAACTCGAACTGATTCACGCCTTGAAACTCAAACTAGGACCAGAAACAGCGGTCTAAAGGCAATTACTGGTAACAACGATACCTTATAAACATATATAAGACATAACTCTCTATATAACTAGCCTGGAAGTATGCTGCGTGTGAGTAAGTCATCACGTATTCATAGGGCAAATCAATTTTAGAGTTATTTAGAACATTTCAAAGGAACAACACTTTCAGTAGGATAGATAACTGTAACATAAAATTAAGTAATATACACCTTTTCCTTAAAAAAATAAACCTGGAATACTCACCATATTTAGCATATAGTCGGATAAAAACATGTTTGGTGATACAGGGAGACATTCTGTACGACTTTTGTTAGAGGTGTCTTCTGTGACTGACACTCTTCTACAATCGACAGACGTTTCTAAACTGACCATGGGTATCACGCTATCGGAGGCAATGCTTCCAGCTTGTACAGTAGCAGAACGAGTATTCGTTTGCCTGTCTTGATTAACATCACTATCACTGTTGTAGTCATCATCGTCATCTTCACCGCCGGACAGCATAACTGCATCATCTTCAGCCGCAGCAAGAGAACGTTGGATACTACTCAAACTTAAAGGAGCATCTGTGCTAGGCGGCTGACTAGTACTCGCTGAAGACCCCTGTACCGATTGTTGTGGTTCACTGGCATCAGCTGTTGACATAGGCCAACTGGAACCATCAGTACTTCGTGTGGAATCTGACACTAAGCTTGAATGACTAGGACCACCACATGACATACTTTCAGATATTAATGTTGCTGGTGTTTTGCCAAGATTCACAACATGACGTAGACACTGAAAGAAAATAAGCAAATAAAACAAAATGGGATTCAATCAAATGAAATGTTATCCAATAGCTGTGTTTAATTCGTTATTCAGTGGAAATATGAATAGCATAAGGAAGTGACAGTACCTGTGATGACAAACTCTGATTACCTTAAGAAAAAGCCTCGAAAATATCTGTATGACCAGCTGGATATTACTATTTCCTTGGGTTCCACTAAGTGGGATTTATAGTTTCAGCAAAACATCTTGAATTCACTCTGTTTACAGCAGTCTCTTTTAGCAGGATCTACGATGGCCTACAAGCTTTCCTTTTTTTCTTCACACGACCTCCACTATATCGTTCGCGAAGCCACACCCAAATCGCCATTTCCTATGCACTTTGCCCTTTAAGGTCTAGAGTGTGACTTCACCCAACGGTCTCTTCGGAGAATGCCCAATCAATCTCCATTTCCTCCTACACATTAGTTAGGCAATAAGTTCTTGGTTGGTTGGTTGCCAGAATTCTTTGTTACCCATCCTTTTTGACCACCTGATCATCAGTATGGAGCGGAATGAGCTAATGAAGAGAATCTTTAGCTGGCTGTTGTAAGTGTTTTTGATGACGGGCACGTCACATCCCTGAAGCAATAGATATTCACATCTACTGCAAAGTAGTAAATGCCTGTCTTGTTGTCCTCATACTAATTGCCTTTGACATCCTCATAAGTGCTAACCGTAGTTCAAACGACGTTGCGCTAGTCAGATAAGTGAAAGACATGACTTCATTCATATCCCCCCCCCGTTGATGCTTGTCTCCCCATGTACGGTCTGTTGCATGATCCATTCCACCATAATCAGAAAGGTCATCGTCAGTGATAGTATGCAGCCTTTTCTTACTCATGTCCACATTTCAAAGGCTTTGCTAAACCTTCTATTGTGAATCGATTGAAATGTGACGTCATCACTTAGCTGTTGAATGGGGTTAATAAAGATTTTGGGCACTCTATGGAGTTGAAGTAGCTTCCAAACTATTTCACCACTAACTGTATCGAAAGCCTTTTCATAGTCGATGAAGTCGAGGTAGAGTTGACAGCCGTTCTATACTCTGGTCTCTGATGATGTGCAGTGTTGCAATTTGATCCGCAGACGATTTGATTCCCTTGAATCTAGCTTGTCTTGGGAGGCATTTCGCCTTGACAGCATCTTATAGTTTTTCCCGGATGATACTAACTAATATTTCGCTTGGAAATGGACAGCAGCACTATTCCACGCCAAATTTTGCAACAAAGCAGTCCTTCATCCAATCGGTAATCCCCTCTCCTCATATACCTTCTGTATAAGTGGATATTATTCGTGCTTAATCAACAATGCTCAGAGGATATGACAAATGATAATAGAGGTTTTTGTTCCCCCAATTTAAAGCAACTACAACCAACAGAATCGGCTCACCTCAAAAACTCACAGACAATTATGAAATGAATATAAAGGATCAGATTACTTGTTAGAAAAGTCATTTCAAGTTTATATATATATATATATATATATAAGACAAATATTTGAACTATCACTTACAGAAATTGCATATTTAGAAACAACAGGTTTCAATTCTGAATGCGATCGAAGTAATTCATGAACAGCATTACTCATTTGACTAGCTGTCAAACTGTTTGACAAATTCTGTCCCATACTGCAATGCATATCATACGGTATTTGTGACATAAAGTCACGAACACGCTTAGTTTTCATTGTTGACAAATATTCTGGTGAAACTAAAGTGTTCAGATAACGACCAATTACACCACTTGATAGAATTGCTTCAATACCCCGAGAATTCAATGCCAAAGTATTTAATAGTGCTGGTAATTGTACAAGAAAATCACGATTTTGCGGCAGTGGTTGTTCCGTTAGAGCTTTCAAAATATCTGTTGTAATATTTTTATCCTAGAGGTTGAGAGGAAAAAAAGATTTTAGATACTTGTATCAACAACAAATCACTAGCAAGCACTTTTTTGTTTAATGATACAATCAAACAGAAGTACAGTTGAAGTCTTGAAAATTCACTTCAGAACCAGTTAACAAGTGACAGTTATGGATAGCAGCTTATTATACGTGATTACGAGACAAAAAACAATCTAGTCACCAAAGCATACTCAGAGTGGTGTATCTTAGGCATATAGAATCCAGGTATGAGTTAAATTTCTTTTGTGTCAAGTAGATAAGAATGCGATGTGCACGGCCTAATAACAATGTCTGTCTGTCTGTTTTCCACATAGAACTTTGCACATATGTGCGGCAGTTCAAGTCACCACACTCCATATAGCACACAAAGCAAGAGAAAGTAGAAAAAATGCACAGTAAAGAGGTGTGAGACAAAGGAATAGTAATAACGAAGAACGATATAGTTTCATTGGGTATTATAAGTCACAAGTAGTGGATGCATCTGCACTAGCCATTGAGAACGATTTTGAGCTATATCACCGATTTCCCCCAGCCATTGGTTTAACCGTCCCGAGGACCCCAACCAGGAAGTCTACACCTTCCTACGTGGCCTAGACTAACTGTTGTAGATTTCACTGACTGGTGTCATGTTTTGGTTTGACCACTGCTAGCTCTTTTCCAGCCTGACCCTATGTCAGCTAACATTGCCCGTCGAGGAAGGCGATGACTAGGCATACGTAACACATGTCCTAACCATCTCAGTCGATGTAGCTTCACAGTCTCGTTGATTGATTTCCCCTCCTTACCTAGCACTCGACGCCTAACCTCAATATTCCTCACCTTATCATTCCACTAATAACAATGTGCGATCTCATAAACAGCCTGTTACTGCCATCATGGGAGTACTTCCGTATTCCTATCAAAATGCTCTCATGAGGCCAAGCGTTCATCGCCTCTGACACGTAAGTCCTACTCACTGCCTTTGCAAAGGCGACGGTTCCCCACAGAAAGTGAAATGGTGAATAGAAATGTCGGGCACTTACAACCAGATTGGTGGACAAGCAAGTCTGACTAAGGGAGCTATAAAACCCTGATTTCAAACACATGGTGTACATAGGCTGCAGAATCTGATAACATCGAATGGTGTAGTATGAGCTAGCTTTGGATACAGGAAACTACGAGAAAGTAAGTAGTTCTACTGCCGTGTACATCAGACTTTAAAGTCAAAGGCTTGGAAAACGGCTTCTTAAGACAATCAACTGCTTTTTCAATATGGGTACAGGAGTAGTATATCCAAGCCCTTACACATAAACTACGCGACTATAATAAATGATACTGTGTAGTTGCCCACGCTGTCATTTTAAGAAACCTGACAGTCTCAAATCAACGTTTAATTTAAGATATCAAAAGTACATATGAATACCTTTTTTTAAACAAAACAATCATTCGTCTAGACCACTTATAATGACTGCGCCCTCTTATTATTCTCTAACATAATGCATGGAATTCCCAACTGATGGGTGGTAGACGAGTTATATTATTTTTAGTTTTATAATGAAGTAGTATTTAACTACCACACATACATACATACACACATAGAGACATCGAGAAATGGCTTATTCTCCTCCCATTTGAGTAGAACACATGATGCTTTATTTAGACATCTACTACTAGTTCACAAAAAGTGTGCATGTCCCACATGAACATACACACATACTCACACACCGGTTCTGTATTAATCAACCATTAGTAAGTAGGACAACAATAACAAAGACGATGCTGTTTATCTTCATATATATACACAATATCACACAAATCATGTGACGATATAGCAGAACTGAAATACTACCACTACTCATCATATCTACTTATGTTTTAAGTATGAGAAAAGCGACAGGCAACAACAAATAGAACACATAGTGAGTGAGAGGCTTAGCGAGTCACATGTGTAATGAATGTGTTAGATCAATAAATAAAGTAGCGAACCGTTAAGTCTCCTGACTTACTGTTATTCTGCTTACTCCACCACTACTTTACGACCTACCTATCCCCAATATATCGATAAAAAAACAAATATATCATTATTACTATTGAACTAGAAGGCCAACACACACACACACACATGCTGAAAGTACTAGTGTATATGTTTATATTTGTCGCTAGGATGATTTAAGCTCCAAAAATGGAAATATTCAGAATGACACCACATTCTGCATAATCGATAATATACAGAAACTTCTGGCCTCTTGAATATAGTGTTGATAATATTGAAGATTACTGTTGTGATGATTGCAGACAGTTTGTTTACTTCTCTTGGTTAATCATACTACAGACTCTTTGTTGCATTCCCTTGCATTCTCAGTGGAACGATAAAACTTCAGATTTCGTTAACGGTAATGGGTTTTTTTCAACGCAATGGAGTTGCTGGTCACATATCCAACCTTCCCCCCCCTTTGCCTCGCTTACTACCAGTTAGATGGGTTTTAGAGGGTGCATAGACCTGACACTGAACCTGGAACACATGGGCGGGGGGGCTAAGGGTCACATCAAAGACCGTGCTATTTATTTATTTATTGCAAATTCATCACGATATATATAGTTGAATCAAGAATCCTCAGAAAGCATGCAATTCTAATTGTGAAAAGTAAATCTTTGCATTATTCGATGATATTACTGGCACTTTATAGTGTTAGTTCTACTCTTGCCTTTTTAAGGCTAATCAATCAACTATAGGCAGACAGTAATTAGTCTGAATTTTAGGAAAAAAGTACTCAAGAACGATGAAGTACTTTTAACTCAACACAATAATAATAATAATAATAATAATAATAATAATTGAGCTATAAACACCCACATGACAAATATGCACAGTGAAATAGAAACTTATCTATTGATTTTTAACTACTGAAGTGCTCATAAAGTAGTCAGTTAGTCTAATATCTGTCCCAGTATATCAGAAACAAGCTGAAAGCATTACTGATATATACATATAAATGGTAATTGATTATGTGAATCACATGTTTTCCAGTTTTCCAATGTAAAATACATAAGAAGCTTACACTGAAGCTTGCATTTAGCTTAAATAAAGATGTTAGGAAAGATGATTTCAGCACAAACAGAGACCTGGGCAACTAGATGGCTGTCTTCTTATTTTAAGGATAGGAAACAGCATACTGTTTTGGTTGGAAAACGCTTCACTTCTCAACTAACTGAAAGTGGTGTGCCTCAAGGTGCAGTACATTCTCCATTTCTTTTCTCTTTCTTTTCGCATGACCTTCCGAACTCACCCAAAGTTAACTTCATTAAGTATGCTGATGATCTGACCGTTTCTGTCCCTGTAGTTTCCACATCGGATTGTTCCCATATGAATGGCTTCTTAGCTGAAGTTAAGGATTGGTCTGGCTCAAATGGTCTTAAACTCAATCTAACTAAATGTAATACTGTTGATTTCAGCTTGAGAAGTGAAAAAGACATGCATGGATTGATCCAATCTCATGATTGTTGTAATATTGATGGTACCATGATAGAGAGTAAGTTAAGTGTTTCTTATCTTGGCATTAGTTTCTCTTCAAACCTTTGCTGGTCGTCTCATATTCTTATAGTTTCTAAGAAAGTTTTTTGTCTGACTTATTACATACAGAAGTTGAGGCACTCAGGTATGACCCATAGAGAATATTTATAACCACGTTGTTTAATCATGCCTTATTAAATTCGCATTCACTTCGTCAAGTTTGATAGAGTGTACCCGAAAAAGCTCTTAATTTCTTCCACTGGAAGAACACATTAAGAATCATAAATATTCAATACTAATCTAAAAGAGCATGCATATCCAAAATCGCGATATGACTCATCCACTTAAGAACTTGACTTTCAACCGCTGAGTCCTGGGGTTCAAACACCCCTAACTCAACTACTTCACTCAACGCAACACACATACACACAAAGTAAGTGCCACGTTTATTCCGGTATCTGATACATCTGTTACGGGCAACGGATTTCTAACAGCATCCAGTAGTGACAATGCATGAATACTGGTATACAACTTGGTGCGTAAAAAGAGAATGCTCAAAGGAGAAGTGGTTTATTTTCCTGACTGCTTTTGCTTTAACGACACATAAACCTATAACAAATCACCCAGCCCATTACTTTATCGCTACCTTATACAACTATGTATTATTATAGACATATTAGCATCTTTTAAGTCATCATAGTCACAGAATATTGACGGTGGACTGTCAGACTAGAAAAATCAAAAAACATACAATAGTCAACGAAAACCATACTAAATTGCTACTGATCTTCAAAATCACTTCTGTCATACACATATGCACACTGCTAATGAAGTTTCGAGTGTGCACTCACCAACATATTTGATCACAATTCGCTTTCGGATAGCTACTCTCAGCAATAACAAGTATGTAAAAACAATTCATGCAGCAATAGTAATTTAAATGAAAAGCAGAGACATTTCATGTGAAACACAGTCAGAAAAGAGATTCTTTTATCTAACTAATAATCATCCTGAGGTGAACTCAAGTTGTTAACCAAGGGAATCCCCTGAAACGACCTAATACCACGGCTAAGGGTGGGCAATTCCGGTTTTCTTCTTGAAATGCTCTTATGAAGCCAAGCGTTCATAGCCTCTGACAGGCGAGTCCTATTCACTACCTTCATTCAGGATATTCCTCATAAAAATTAAAGTGAGAATCCAAGTGTCTGGTTGGCACTTACAACGCGGTTCGCGGACATGCAGGTCTACCTAGGATAGCTGGAAAACCCTGATTCTTAAGTTATAGGCTCCAGAATCCATAAAGACCGAATGGCATATGAACACGTTTTGGTCATCGGTAACCATTGGAAACGCTGCTTCACCCCTTGTCAATCAGACTTCAACTCGAAGGTTCGGTGGGGGCCCTCTTGAGACAACCACCTGCTTGGATCTGGGAGTCTGGGTAGTAGTATCCCAGCGCACGCACAAACTATGAGATTTTGTCTGGCGAATCTCTTGGCGCTCATAATGTACCAAGTTTGTTTTAAAATAACCAAGTGCCTACACTGTGTGCTGTTGACAAAAATGCACAGAAAGAAACCGAAAAGTCCTTTGATGGCAATAAACTAGTCAATGTCAGCAACTGTTCATTACAAGTGATTAGTGATTAGGCTTCGAATTAGGACTACATTTATACCAAAAGCATTTTTTAAGAAAAAGCTGGCAGTAGTGTTTTCTTTTCTTTTCCCGTAAATTATCACTTCCTCAAGCGTATCAGAGACCTGCTGGTTAGGAAAAGAGGTTAGACCAAAATATTTTACTCCCATTTCCCTGGAAAAGAGCTAGGCAGCCCTTAAATGCCTTTATGAAGCATTGAAAAAAATTAAAATAAAGATCAACAAAATAGTTTACACTCACTGGAAGGCAACAAATAGTCATAGTAATACACTTAAAATGTGCAATAAACGATTTGTGAAGTTTAAACTGTGAACAAATAGTAACTAACTGCAAACAGCTTTATTTACCTGCATAGCTGATATGCGAGATGGGTAGGTATACAAATAGTTAGTAATTGTTTCCATGGCAAAAAGTGATAGATGTGGAGTAAAATGACTGGAACCATTAAGGAAAATCTGACGTAAAACATTGGGAAGGTTATCATCCATAACTGAGTGCAACACTTCACCCCATTCTGAGTCCAAGCAAAGACGTTTGAGTAGATTGAGTATAGATTTCATGAGACCAGAACGCTGTGTATTCAAAGGTTGTTCACCATCAGAGTGATCCGATTTCTGTTGGATAAACATTGTTTTTTGGTAAAACAAAAACCGACATGGAAAGATTTAGAAGAAAAAAAGTGGATTAAGCTACATTTAATGTATTCAAGTGACAACTATGACTACTAACGTTATTTTATATGGCAATATAAAAAATGACTGATCGCATTTAAACAAAACACTTAGCACAAAATTGTAGCACTTCAAGTTATCATACTCCATGTAGCACACAAAGGTAGGAATAAGAAGTGAAATTCAAGAGAACTATACTCAGCAGAAATGTATGGTAAAAAGAACAATAAAATGGAAGAACATGAGGGTTTAGTGGATATGAGAAATTATAAAGATTGATACACCTGCACCATTGAGAAGAAATTTGTGACATATCATTAAAAGTCTCAGGTCACTAAGGATCCCTACCAAGCAATCTACACCTCCCTAGGAGCTTGGCCCAAACCAACACTCAGACACTATATGGAGTGTAGTCGCCTGACAACACCCAACATTTTCCAGACCAATCCAATGTCAGATAACACCGCTCGATGGTGAAGGTGGTGGCCTAACATGTGTAACACGTGCCCTAATCGATGTAGCGTTACAGCCTGATCGATTGAATTCCCTTCTTAACCTACTACTCTAAGCCTTACTTCAATATTTTTCATAGTGCAAAATCCCTCAGTAGTCACATAAAGTAAGACTCATGCTAAATGAATGGATAGAATTCGAATCCTTACACTATATCTGGACAACACTTGCGAATCTATGTGGTAGTGGGGTTAGGGATGCTTCAGATGAGAGGCATCACTGCTCTTTGACCATCATTATAACATAAATTTGATAATATACTTACACGACCACAGTGAAATAATGCTTCATTGACCAATTCAATAAACATATTACTATCGACAGCTACGTCAAACCTTAACTCATTTCACCATTTTGTAAATTTATCAAGATTTAATTTAAATCCACAAACTATTAAGTTATAAGCTAACTGATCATATGTCAGAGTTACTTCCATTCAAAACGAACATCATCATAAACACGTGTATATTCACGGATAAGTCTGAAAACTATTTAGGTATGACATTTTCAAAATAAAAATAGCTTTAAAATAACTTACATCTGCAGACGTTGATGCACCTTGAAGAACAACTCCCACTTCATAACTCAGTCTGTCAACCAAAATACCAACAACATGTTGACGACTTGAAGAAATACTCATCAAGATTTGATCAGTCACACGGACAGCTCTGGTGACATAGCTTAAATAATCATTATGTGGTGAATGCCAGGAGATAAGCTGCATCATTGTGTCCAAGACACCACTAGAGCTAAGCGGTGCATTCTGTGTATTTCCTAAATTTCGAATGGCAATAATTATATATAAGATAAATGCATTTACCTGGACCCACGTTCTCTTCATAACAAGCTAAGTGATATAAGAAAGACAATAAAGCAGTTGTGAAATGCTGATTTGTACTTCCAGCAGGAGCTTTAATAGAACCATCTACAAGTCCTTGGACCCACTTTCTAGTCAGATTAGGTAAAATACCATGATAACTGGATAATCCAGTGGATCCAACCAACGAACCCCAACTGGAAATGAAAAGAAGAAGAACATCGGAAATAACTCGTTAGTGGGATAATAACAATTTAACTGTGTTGACCCTAACGTTTGGACACGCCAAAGTACTACCATTGGTTACGACTTCTGCCACTTCATCATTTTGAGACTTTCGTCTTGCTTTTTAAAACCCTGCATTAGATATGAGATGTAAAAAACTTAATTCAATGAATTAATCAGTGAGGTTTCACATTGGTTCGACCAATTACTTCTGAAAATGTTCTCGGTTATCTTTCCTACTCACCGACATTTCCTACTTTCGTTATATTTCAATACTGACCACTTTGTTTTCTCTCTTGTTTCCCTCTGCTAACATTGTTACACTTTTTGGTGTGGTTGTGTTCTCTGAGCTGGATGGTTTGGTTGCTCATCCAGCTCGGAGAACACAACCACACCAAAATCATCCACCTGAGCTACAAATCTTCTCTATTATTGTTACACTTACATGTTGGTGTCAAAAGTCGCAATTTGTAGCAATTCACAAATACGGTAGATCTTGTACTTATTGTCAAGACTTTGTAATCTACATTATTACCGCTTAGAACATGACTGTCAGCTGTTGCTATTCATTTAAATTCTCATGCAGGTTGCCTAAACCTTCACTGATATTTAGTCATTCTATTTAACTCAAAACTTTAATACAGCTGAACTGTCTCCATCCTGAAAGTTGCTACAGTTAACAGATAACGAATGATGATGGTGAATCAAGACTATAAAAATTTTTTTTAACTGTTTAGAGGCATGAACATTTTGTACAATTAAATTGCTAGTTCAACTTACTTTATGCCCCACCGATGAGAATTAACTATAGCAGTCAATGTTCGGAGAGCACATGCTTTGATGCCCATATACTGACCATCTGGTAAGCCAAGTACTTCAACAAGTTCATCTAACAAGCTAGGATACAGATAACGTTCGTCGACTTCGAAAGTATATGCTTTTAAAACAAAAAAAGAAGGCATGATATTCAGTTCAAGTATCTGAAGCATTATATTAAAATCTGCTAGAACACCGTCCAAACTCAAAAACAAAAGAAACTAACATACAGAAAAGCCTATAGCCTCAGCTGAATACAATTACTGCGTCATGAGTTCTAAGAGTTTCAATGAAGTCATCAAAACATTTAAAAGCTCATACTTAAAATAGAAGCAGGTGTGGACAAGCCATATTTTACATTTGATAGGGATGAACTACCCATCAACCATACTCATTTTTGCTTGTTTAGAAGACATTTGCTTATTAAAAACAAAACCAAGAGAGACGATACACAAAAATAATGCAACCTCATATAAGGAAAATAATAATAGCTTTATTCCAAACAGTATTTGTGGTACAGGTATGGAATTTTCAGCGTGCATTACAATATTGCATCTAATTACCTCATAAATTTTATAAGATTTCAAAATAAAAAGCAACAACAACAAAGAGAAAAAAGATAAATAAAAGAAATAAAAAACAACAGCATTGCATTTACATTTTAAACAATGCACCACAGGATATGAAATATAAAATTAGTGTTTAATAGAATATGTGAACAACAATATAATAGTAACAAAGAAAGGAGAACAGAAGCTAGTGGGAACTATTTGTTAGAGTGCCGCAGTAAGTTGATCGTGTCATACCTAACAGATTTCTCATCACATAACATCTGTGCCAGATAAGGTATTGTGGAGTTTTTGTACTTGGTAGTCCTAGCATATAACCTCCTGTAGTTGCTTCTAGTTCTACCAGATGAAATGCAAGGAGAGAGCTGCGTATAGAGAGGATGCTCGGGGTCTGACAATATAGTATTCGCTAGTTTCTTATACGACATTATATGTCTATCCACAATGGTGTTAACCAGTTGGTTTGACGAAATCCCACTTCCCCTACTAACAGCTTTTAGTGCCCTACGCAGCGAAGCAAAGTCTTTCTTAAGTAGTCCAGGAAAGATTAATGGGGAGCAGTAAAGAGGGATGGGCAGAATACAAGAATTGACAAACTGAGAAAGCAAAGACTGCTTTATACCAGACTGCCTTAACTTCCTAACGTAGAAAGTTAAGCGAAACATCTTTCTAGTAACTAGCAACATGTGAGAGGACCAGGAAAGATCGGAGGAAATACTGAGTCCAAGGTACTTGACACTAGATGTAATTTCAACCTCTATGCCGTCAATGATAGTGGGACCATGTAAGCTAGCTAGTTGTTGTAGGTCACGTTTTCGTCTAAAAGTGAAATTTACTACCTGACATTTAGACAGATTCAGCTTAAGACCGTTTGAAGAGGACCACTGACAAATTTCCGACAGCAAGTTATTTGGTTTGGAACAATCAGACTGGCTACACTTTTGTCAAGTATGCTGATGACCTGATAGGGACAGAATAAACGAGAGGTCATCCAGAGAACAAATAGGCATTTTTCTGAAATCACTGAACATTCACCACCTCAGATTATTTCCAGAAAGGGAAGAAAGAAGGATATTGCAGTATGTTCGACACTGACTGCGATCTCTGGTTATGTCTGATAACGTCTCGAGCCACCGATTCAAATCATTTCTCTGAACTTATCTAGGGAGTAGTAATGTACAAAAAGATGGTAACCTAGTAGCTACCCCTGACGCCACGGTGCCACGTCATAGGCTGGCCACCTCTCCGTATTTTCCATCCAGTCCCAGGACTTGTGGACGGCAAGTCGTATCGAGGCCTATGGAGCACATGACTCCACCACCAAAGCCAGTGTTTCAAGGTGACCGCCGGGTCCTAACATGTTCTCACCTCAAGTGATAAGATACAACATCGTCATCTGTAATTTAAGTAAGCAAGTCTCCACCCTGGCAGCACGTCATTTCTCTAGATGTCGAAGTCTACGTCACATCCACAATTGTAAGCAATTAAATTAGATGAGCATAGTGAAATAAAGCATCTCTGATGGATAAAAATGGTTGCCATAGCCTCAAATGACATTTCATAAGCTCTAACATGGTTGCATTGGTTACAGTAGTGTACCATGATTAGCACTGCATACTTCTCCAGTATATCCTTCACAAGTATACATTGCATATTCCAAACAAGATGTATGGCAACATCACCGGTGGAAACTTACATCCCCAGTATTGGAGTGAAGATTAAATCAGTACACTTCTGGTTTAACGTTAGGACGACTAAGGCTGCAATGTTTTATTTTATTCAAAACGTAAACTTAGTATAAATAAAGGTACCAAGAGATGTACCACACAAAAATGAAAACGTCAACACAAGGAGAGAACAGAATAACAAAGGGATAGCATGAAAACATGCACACTTATTAAGAACACACAAAGGAGAGTTCATAGCATCACATTACTTTCAGAAAAAGAAAGAAAGGGGGAAATCGCAACATGCTGTTCATCAGTTTCGTTCCTGAGCCACATCTGATAACATCTCGAGCCGTTGAGTAGCATAATCTCTAGGACACAACCTGGGAAATGCTAACCCAATACAAATTTCCCTCACCTCACAGTGACGAATTATAGACTAAGCACTCCTATAGTTTCCACCTAGTCCCAGAGCTAGCAAACCGTGAGCGGTATGCGAGCAGCCGGAATGGAATCCGTAGCACATTTCCTAGCCAACAAAGCTGGGATATCATTTTGAAGGTGCAGCTAGTGATTACCCTTACCACCCGGAGGTGTAGTAGCTGGTCTTAATTTCGCTTTGATACTTGGTAACAGCAGCAGGTAATACCAGTCTGCTTACGTCAACCTGCTGAGGACGACATTTATGATCACCAAACCACAAGACAAACCTCACATTCCCTAAAACATCATCGGAATCAAGACAATTACTTCGGAAGCAACGGCGGCTCTGTATGCGTACCCACCACCGGTAGCCGATAGCAATATGGACTGAGTGGTTTCAGCGTAAAACTTTGCACAGATGTGCAGCAGTTCAAGTTGCCACACTCCATGTAGCACACACAGTAAGAGTAGAGCATAAAGAGAGGAAATAAACAGAAATATTAAGCGAAATGAATAGATTTTATTGAACATTATAAATCACAAAGAGTGAATACATCTGCGCCATTGAGAACCATCTTGAGCTATATCACTGTCTCCAGACTTAAATAACAGGGGGACGACCCTGAGAAGCACATCACTAAGATGGCAGTATTACTTCCAGATAGCTTGTGACCTTCGCAAGGCTGCAGAAGAGAGTAGCGGTAATCTGGCCTGCGACCACTTAGTTCCCGATAACTACCTAAGCCAGTGCCTTTTTGTCCTAGACGCTGAACCTGTACACACAGGTTTCCAGGCAGTACTACGATATCTATCGAATACAAGTGGTCGAAGATAGAACTCATCCTTAATTGTGTCTGGGCTGTAGTTGGTCAGCGCTTAAGTAGAGATTAGAAGAGGAAAATAATAATAGCAACAAGAGAATGCCCAGCTTTGAGGAAGAAAGATGAGAGTCCAATGAGAAATATGCCTGAGGTCGAACATACGCTGCTTATTTAAGTGGGGTTTTGTACATTGATAAAAGCATTACTACCTCCTAAGGATCGCCACAGGGTAATTTGAACTGTCATATTAGAGAATAGTCTTATTGAACCGGAGATGTACTGGACTACCTAAGAGGAAGACCTCCATCCACTCATGTTGGATTATTAACATCCTGTGTTGTTATTGTAAACATTCAAATTAATGATAAAGAACGAAATAACGGCTAATGATGCAAGCTATGTGAAGTTTATGTGAAATATACATGAGCTTACACAAAATAGATAGCGCTTGCAGTCTAGCGCGTATACATTTATGCCGTTGCGTAGGCTCTGAAAAGTAGGTTGCTAGTCGAACTCGAGAGAAAAGAGCCATTTGACGAGATACAGGTACTGGATGTTGAGCCAACAGTTCTTCCATTATTTCTGATGGCGACTGGTTTCTGCGATGGAGAGCCTGAAGGACAATAGTTCCCAAAGTATTTGAAGACGTCGATTGGTCGTCTGGATTTTGATGGGCTGACGACCGACCACCGTGGTCTGGTCTGTATTCGAAATAAACATTTCCAGCAGTCTCTGGGAACTAACAGAACCATAAGATGTTTTGAAAACTTACATGCTTTGGGTCACAACATTCGGCAAGTCCAAATCCATTTTCCACTCCACCCCAAGTCTAATATTCAGAGTTTATAAAATACTCGTACTTACTTCAGCAATTGAGACCAAACGTTCAAGAATCATCTGCTTATTTGTGGAATCAAGCCTGATGAAGAAATTGCTCCGCTTGCTATACGTATATTTACAAAATATCAACAACAGTTACCTAAAGTTGTAGGACAATCCAAGAACAGCAAGTAGAACGTCAAGATTAGACGAACCAAACAGAGCAAGAATATGAGGCCAAGAGCCGTACAGGTAACGGTAGATGCTGTGTTCAATCAAGTGACCCGTAAACTCCAAAATAGTTACAACCTTATCGACAAGAGAAGAGTTCCCTGGTGTATCAAGACGCAACATCCACTTCCCTGTTTTTGTCACCGCATTTTCCAGAATTGCATCTAATCTATCTAAAACATCGGCCCAGAGGCCGAGTTCACACTTCCCATAGTTCCAAACATTTATCTGCTTTAATTCTGATATTAGCACATCATCTGAACATGCTGACAAGTGCTTAGCAAGCAACATGCATTCATTCTGGTCATAACCACACCTATTTACTATCTTTTTTCTGTCAATTTTCATCTCAGCAGAAGCGGAAAGTCTTTTTGATAATTTTTAGGCGATGTTCATTTGCACTAAATGACTACTTGAATTGCTGGGATAGTTAAATTCAAACGTCTACAACAACCGAAAAGAATCACGATTGTAATAAAATACAAATAAGGCGCCTGGGAAAACAGTGTCTTTAAACATTATTGTCTGTCAAATGGAAGTAACGAAATAAGCATTCCTTTGATTTTAATTCTAAGACACCTGAAATAAATTTATGTGGAAGTTGCTATGCTTCTTATTTTATTTCGGTTATCTGAGTGGAACATTTTAAAATTTGAACATTTCTAATTTCTGCTTTTGTTCTACTTATCACCTAAAAAACCTAGTCATCGAAAAAGGATACACTTTAGCAGCTTAACTTAGGAATCTTTATCACAAGTAAGATTACTATGACCTCTTTCTACATTCAAAGCTGTAAGGGAATTAAACTTATGGCAGTCGGTGGGAACCTGTGAGCCTCACCAAACGTTTCTGAAGCAGCTGAGAGTAATTATGCCAGGCCTACCGCCTGCGAGTTCCCGAAGTGGCCTTCACGCAAAGATTAATGTCACTCAACTTTACCCATGCAGTAGTCATTTCTGTTCGCTGGATTGGAACCAAGAGTTGCCTTTCATACCACAGGACTATTCATCCTGTATACGTCATAACTAGTATGTAGAAAATAATAATGAAGAAATCTGTCGTAGCTGGCCAAGGAAGACATAACTTGTTCTATACTGCATAGTATGACTTCCGTGGGAACACCAGGATAACATGGGCCCTGTAGTTGTAGTTAGCAAGTTATGGCTAAGGATTTGACGAGATGACACACTCAACTGGTGATCAGAGTGATAGGTTTCAAACTCAGTGGCAGCCTGCTGACTTAAAATGTTCAGTCGGGGAAAGAAACAGGTAAACTATCCGACTGTCCAAACTATCTTCGTATATGACAGCAAAAAACTACTTCAGTTTACTCTACCTTGTCATATGGTCGTTTTTCCCACCAACAACGGTACCTATTATTTGCTTTCTAGCAGATATTTCGAATTAATTAGATGGAAGCATGCAAACTAATATTATCAAAATGCTGATGCGTGGCAGATTCCCTTGAAGAAAGAGAGGTGACTCAAACGAGTTTCAATCTATTAGGATTTTTTAGTTAATATTTATTATGAGACTTTCACCAGTTATCTGCTTTGAGGCAAATCTTGTGTTCACAGCCTGGCAGTTGAAGAAAACTACTTTGCACCGACTAGCCTTTCTCACTTACCCCAACACTGACAACCATTTCAAAAATGGATCAAAGACATGAATTAGGAGTTATCCACCCTGTGGTTTCAATCCATGGTGTCTGTCAGCTGAGCGAAATCAAATCGCGGGACAAATATTCCTGGCCGTCTCTCGTATATCATAGTACATCGCGCCTCGTTCGAAGTTTGTCGTTTTTTTCCGCGTGGTTTTCGTTTTTATTATTCTTTCTAGTACTCCCACTTTTCAGGATATATCCTTAGTGTCACCGATTACTAATACAAATAGCAATATTTGTGTTATATCTGGACTTACCTTTGTAGTCACTGGATATTATCCTTGCTACTTTTACTGTTTCAGATTACTGATTAAGGTATTACCACATCGAGCATCTGACTCTCAGTGCCCATATTACTCTTGTCTTTTGTTTTGAGATAAAATCAAACAACCTAAGTCTCATATACTTGCAGTCCGACAGTTCTGTTTTAAATTTATACAAAATGCCAGTTAAGCTATCGAAGCGTCGTGCTTCATTATCGGCTGGAAACTTCAGCAAAAGACATAAATCTAGCAAGCCTAAACAGCATGGTACTACACTTTCCCCTGATCTGACACAGGTGCTAAATATGTCAAAATCGGAAATCATTACCTCTTCACCTTCTTGCGTTATAAATGATTTTATCAGGGATATTTGCAATAGTACAGGTTGTGAGCCAAGCATTTTGGATTCCTACCAAGCCACACTGGCTGTTAATAAAAAGTCTGACACCGGCTGCTCTGATGTGGTTGAATCTACACCCTCCATTTGCCCTACTCAGGACTGTCAGTCAGAATGTCCGAACATACATGTGGCCTCACTATCATCTATACATACTAATATCAAATCTTTTGACTGTGTCAAAAGAAATGTTAACTCCCCCAAATGCTTAGTAACCTTAGACGTTGACCTTGATAATCATTGCAATACACAGGCAGATTTACTGTCACCTAGTTCCATTCAACTGGATGCTTTTGAGCAGGCTACACATATGCCGGCACAGGGGGCAGATTGCAGCACCACCGCTACTCTTAACGATAAAGCCCCCCATCGCAAAAATTTCCATCGGTCATCAGTGACCTATGGACACCAACCTAATGCCAAATATGAAAAAACAAATTGCTCCTCGCCTACGCAAAACACATCTAACCAAGCCAATAGCCTGTAAAGCACAAACATCCTTCCGTTAGTCCATGATCTCTTACCCCTTAGGTATCTGATAAAGCCTGCTGACTATCCTGACTATGATACGCTACAGTCTTGTTAGAGAATTATAGATCATATTTCCACGGAAGTGATCAAACGGGTTCAGTGCATGTATAATGCAATTGTTTTCAATGTGCCCGACAGTGCGAACATTAAAACGCACTTTTAAAGGCATGCGAAATACCAGATTCCCATTGTACCTGCAAACGACTACGTAAATCTTCAGCTAATACATCTTGTCCAATAATGTTCGAGTTTAATAGCATTGTGGATGCTAGTCGCTATGTAAATAACCAGCATCTCTTTAGGAAAGCAAGTAGCTTTAAAAATTTACGTATTATTCACGACAGGACACCAATCCAGCGTCGTGCCAAACAAAGTATCCCAGCAGATGAAATAAATCACCAGTGGATACAACCGGCCCCACTGATGTCAATACAAAACACCACCTAAACCTCAAAAGAAGCTCTCCACCTAGTTACCCTAAAATGAAGCTTGATATGGTTACCAATACTAAATCTAGTATTTCTCCAGTTGTTAAACAACCTGAAAAGCACTCAATTGCTGCAAAAGATATCAATAAAAATCTCACCCGCCATGCTAGAACTATTGAAAACCCTTGTAATATCTTCACATCTAGCTCTAAGATTCCGAATAAAAATGTAAGGAACAAAATTCCTATGCCTGCCACACATTCCGTCAAACCTGATTCAGCGTTTCCTATTACTCATACGCTTAAACCTCTTAAAAGGACGTCTATGGTATCAAATAGAACTGACATTAGTCAACCTATCTCATTCTCTTTTCCTCACCATTTTAATACAACCAATTGCAGCTACCCAACTTCTATGAGGTTGCGTAATACCAAATATAACTATGCCCATATTCCTGGTGCACAGCCACATGGACTCAATCGCCTAAACTTTCAGCATAGCCTGCTTGGGGATCCACCCAGTAAATGCTACTACCCCAGAAACACACTCCCCCGACACCAAAACCGTCTTTACAACTTTCCAACTAGTCAATCCCCTCACCATTTTTTCTCTTTTCCGCACCCGGCAGTAATGCCACCAATCAACCTGATGTCAAACAGTCTGTTTCCTTACTCTCAAATGTGCCCTCTTCAGACACCCAAGATACCCCAGTTTCCGTATGCCTATCTCCATGCGATCGTGAACTGAGTGATCAACCATGGAAACCATCTTCTTTTTCACAGAACCTTAACGGAAACGATGAAGGCTTTATGGACCGAACACTCGATGTACCGGTCAGACTGTCATCTAATTTTCATTTAACCTCAGCTGAATCACATCATCATCTCCTTCATGATCAAAGATCATTTACTCTTTTCCTTATAAACGCTCGTTCTATCTGCAATAAAATTCCGTACCTTCACTCCTTACTTTCACTTTGTATGCCCTCAGTACTGTTAGTCACTGAGACCTGGTTACCATCTGACTTCAATGACAGACTGTTAGAATCACCAGGATACACACACTTTAGACATGGCAGAGAAGAAGGACGTGGTGGTGGTTGTCTTATCTTTGTTAGCAACAAATTCCACGCTGTAGAAGTTGATGATTTGGGTTGCTCACTTACAGACGCAGTATGGGTTACACTCAACACTAACTTAAATAACAGACTTTTATTGGGATGTATATACCGCCCGCCCAATTCTGATACTAACACAACGAACCATTTGTGTGAAATTTTCGAACACGTCTCCTCTCTAAACTTTGACTATAAAATAATAGCTGGCGACTGCCTCGTATCCAGTGGAATAGGCTAAATGTTTCTAAATACACTGATCGTTTTATAAATTCGGTTGAATTCTATGGATGGACACAAAATGTGAATCACCCCACACGTAAATCCAACATCTTGGATCTAATCTTCACACAAAACATCCTTCCCGTCAGCACTCGAGTTGGGCCTTTAATCCTTGGTAGTGACCACAACACGGTCATTTCCACCTTTAACCTAGCAGCAAATGGGTTAGGCAAAGGCCGTCGTCGGACAGTAAAAGTCAGGGACTTTTCAAAGGCTAAGTGGGAAACAACGCGGTCTTCTATTCGTTGCCAAGACTGGGATACCGTTTTCTCCTCGGTAGACATTGATACTGTCCTTGACAGTTTCTACTCCAACATTTCAGTTTGCTTCAACGAATCTATCCCTTGGCATACATCCAAAGGCAACCGTGTAAATCAACTATGTATACCGATTGCTACCAGGAACAAGCCAAGAAGACTCCGTAAAACCTATAATAAATCTATGGACTTCTCCTCGCTCATTAGCATCCTAAAGGTATATGATAAAATCAGATCAGATAATGCCAGTAAAATTTACAAAGAAGAACTTGTCGCCCTTGAAAGTAGCTGCAAAATTAGCTCTCTATGTAAACTCTTCCAAAAAAGACTGCAACAAAAACAAGGCAACATTCCTTACATTTTTCATAATAATGTTGCTGTTAAGGATGATGCAGGCATAGCTGAACTCTTTAACAAGCACTTTTCTGACTCATACACGCACGATATTTCCGCATGCATCGAATTTGACTCTGTAACAGAAAAAACAGTGTCAAATATATGCTTGACTGTTGATGTTATAAAAAGTGCAATCAGTTCATTGAAATTCTCCAATACTCCTGGACCTGACTCTATTCCCTCATCCTTCCTAAAAAATGGTGGCTATGATCTCCCCCTCCTTTTGCTCAAGATATTCTCAACGTCCCTTGTGAATGGAGTTTATCCTTCCAAATGGAAGCAGACATATATTATTCCTAGATTTAAATCCGGCTCAAAATATAGTGTAAAGAATTACAGGCCGATCAATATAACGTCTGTCTTGTCAAGGATACTTGAGAGGATAATCAGTAGCAAAATCACTGACTTCTTATTGACTGAAAACCTCATAACACCTTCTCAGCATGGCTTTATAAAGTCCAGGTCATGTATGACTTGCCACTTAGAACTATTCGATTTTATAACTGGACTTACAGACCAAAAATTCGTTGTGCTCATAATGTATATTGATCTTAAGAAGGCCTTCGATAAAGTATGTCATAATTTACTCCTGCAAAAACTTAAGGCTTACGGTATATCTGACAATCTCTTACAGTGGTGCAATTCATTTGTGTGTGGTAGATCCCAGTCTCTTAAGATTAACGACACTTTCTTATATCAAGTGGCGTGATTCAAGGTAGTGTACTAGGACCTCTCTTCTTTCTAATATACCTAAATGACGTCTGTGATGTTATAAAGCACGGCAGACCTTTCTTATATGCCGACGACTTGAAGATAGTCTACCACAGTACCACCCAAGAAGTGACAAATCTGTCTCATAAAATCCAATCAGATATTGATAATACTGAGACATGGTGTAAGTCGTGGATGATGCAGATCAACGTGGAGAAGTGTGGAATGTTATGCCTAGCTCGCTTACGTATCACACCACACATAACTATGTGCAACAAGCCTATCACTATCTTTCCTTCTGTACTTGACCTCGGGCTTCGTTACTCCGCTGACTTCAAATTCTCTCTCTATGTCACCAACCAAGTTTCTAAAGCCAGAAGATTACTTGGATTTATATTTCATAACTTTCAAACACAAGAATCTAAAATGTTACTTTATAAAACACACATACGGCCCCTCCTTGAGTACTGTCCATTTATCCTAGACAGCACCTCTGTTAAGGACAAACTAAAGATTGAAAGTGTTCAAAGGCGATTTACAAGTAGAATCCTAGGAAAAAGTCTGAAAGTTCCCTACAACTATCGTTGCACAACTCTTAAGATCGAACCCCTTTGATTCAGGCGCCACCGACTTAACCTCATTCTCCTATTTAAAATAATCAAAGGAATAGTATACTTCCCCAATAATAACCTTAACTTTACTTCTTCTACGTATGAACTGTGCAGCAACGGGTCTTCTCTAAGTCATATTCTTTGTCGAACGAAATCACGTTCCAACTTCTTTACAGTCAAATATAGGCAAACATGGAACTTCTTGCCAAGTGAAATTAAAAATAGCACCACATTACAACAATTCAGGTATCTAGTAAATAAATATTTCTCTGAAAACAGTCTTGAAACAGTTTGCCACATACTGAATATTAGTGATATTGTTTCTTTCCCCTTTGAATTACGTACCTAAACAGCTTTGTTCACCCAAAGCATTAACAGAAACGGTCAGTATTATCGAACACATTTAAAATAATCAACGTTGCACTAATGCTGTTAACAGTTCCTTTTTGTGGTTGATTCAATTGTTTGTCTAGCAAGCATCATCACAAAATATTCACAATCCTTTCATACAAACCTGGAGTGGAATACTCAGCCTGATATACCACGAAAGCTGCACTGAATCTACATGAACTACCCTCACACCTTATATCATACCTTTTCAGTGATTCAACTCCATTTAATCCCAGCTGCTGACTGTCAAATTAATCAAATATTATGGTGAATATCCCTGGCAAAACTGTATTTTGGGCAGTTCATTGTGGTGGAAGTTCTACCTCAAGGTTGAGTAGTAAACAACCTGGATATGGCTGGGACTAAAATCTTCTCTGATGACTAGCTAATGTTGTGAGTAAATACCACCTACGTCTACGCAAATTCCAGCCCTATGCCGGATCGTCTAAAAAATAAGCTTAACTTCACTGTGAATTTTAAATATTAGCGGATTTTTATTTTACGGTTCTGTTATTATAACCCTTCATTCTTCTGAACCATCTATTATAATTAACTACTGCCTCTTTTTATGCATATATAAACAAAACTGTGTACCTTTATGTATTTTTCTCTTCTCGTACCATTTCATATTGCCCATTCGTTTCATATGTTTATAACTAAAATCTAGAAGGTAGACTGCAAATCTATGATTTCCTTACTTTTTTTATTGTACATATTTATTTTTAAAATGCTGTTAGGGATGATGCATACAAAATGGCTGACTGAAAGTAGTCGTTCATACCATGAGTTTCGTTGAGTTAGCTAGTGAAGGCGAAAACTGTCTATGTGACACTTAGCAATAAAAACTTCTTTTTCTAAAAACAAGAGGAATATTTCGCCAGGGCCTAGCAGATTAAAAGGTGGGAGGGTGGTGACCGCTATTCAGCGGATATGATGGTGGGGACTTAAGAGAACCACCCTTATCTATGTGAATGCGCTCTATTGCTAAGGTTCCTGAGTGTGAATGACTTCCAAAAAATAATAATAAAAAAAGCTGCCTGTATAACGAAGCTTGTGCACAAACTCTTTGAAAACAAGCTCATGGTACGATTTATCTACTTCAGGAGGACATCTAACTGTATAAATGAGAACAATAGCATAAATAAGTATCATCATTCTTTTTGTTTTTCTTCACTTCTATATATTTTATGTAATTTGGCGTTTGGATTTAACTTCTCCACTTTCTATTCCCAGAATGAGGCTATGTTCTATGACGATGTGTTTTCGCGCATTGTATGGGTTATCGCGTTCACGCCTATAGAGACGTTCTAATCGCTCAGTATTGTGAAAATAGATTATATTTGACTAGTTTTAGGCTTCTGTAGCCGAAAAATGCAATATTTTTCTGTATTGTATTCGTAGTAATGCGTAAAATTGTCATGACAGCCTAAACGAATTACTAATAAAAAAGTCATCATTTTAAAGAAATATCGCATAAAATGTCTATTATTAGGGTTTTAGAGCATTGAGGCATTGTTTTTGTGAGTTATTTCAGATCTTAAGGTTGTAAATTGACTGCAGGCAATGGCTGTTGTCATCCCAGTTATTCTATGAGAATCGTGCATTTGAAAGAGAAATAGCCTACAGACATAAGTTAGATGTGTGTTTTGAGGATGTTAGGCACTTCTTTTATCATCTGTGATGACTGGAATATTCCATAGCACATGGAAGAGATCATGCAATGAATGAGACTGGCTGCTGCATTCCCTGGTGATTATATCTACTTTGATGAAGTTCCCATTTAAAGTTGCTTAGGCGAAGATATGATACTAGTTTAATTGACATTTGCACTTGGAATGTCAGAAGGCTTTAATTGTTCATTGTCAAAAATGGCATCAGATTATGTTTATATCAGTGTGCATTGGGTTACGAAGAATAGTGCAGATGGTCCTTGTCAAGGAACTTAGCCCTAAGTTCCTATTGTAACGAAGACTTAAGCGATTGAACCGATAAACACTATGTATTTCTTCAACTTTAAATCCAAAACACCAATATTCCTCGAACGAAATTATATTGTTTGGCAATTAAATTGAAGAAAACTACAAAGTCTGCAAACAAATGTTAAGTACAATTGAAGTTATAAAGTACTTTTATTCGTATTTAAATCCAGTCTTCGTTCAACTTGCAAGCGATCGTTCCATTCGCGCCTTGAATTGCCCGCTAATGGTTGCCAGTTCCAATAAAACAAACGTTCAATGTTCACTTCCATTGACACTCCCCGGCAAAAAAGGGTCCATCCCTTTTTTCCACAGCGGCGGTAACCTTGAACTGAACTGCCAATGCGGGAACCTGGGCCAATCGGGACTAGGCTAAAATTGGAAAAGCAAGACAAAAAAGCCCAACACACAGCAAACATACCACATCACACCGACACGCTCTCCCCGGCGCATGGGGTCTACGCTCTCTGACGACAATACCACCACTGATCTCGTTCACAAAGTATCGATTGCTTCATTCCGCTCTAGCCCAATCCTCTCCCCGGCGTATCCAATCGCGTACGCTGACTTTGATTCTACTCAATTCGTTCACAAGTTTAGAAGCGAATTCAGAAGTACTTACAAAAACATTACAAGATGATTCACACAATGCGACAACTATAAAATTAACCGACAATCAGATGAATCGGAACCCACTGAATTACTCAACACAAACATATGTACAATCAATACATCAAATATCGCGGATTCTGCCTTGACGAGCTACCCTTGAAGAACTGTAGGACTTACAGCAGTACGCCTACATTCCTTCTCAGGTTGACGATCCAAGTGGAAGACGTCCGGATACAAACAAAATTAATCAACAGATAGAAGAGTGATGATACCAATTCATTATATACAACATGAACATATGTACAAAATGATACACCAAGTACGATGGACTGCTCTTCGACGTACTACCCTTGAAGAATTGTAGGACTTACAGCAGTACGCCTACAACCCTTCTCAGGTTTACGCCCTTAAGTTGGAAAATCGTCGTTGAGCTCATTTGCTGACCTCCTTCCATCATCTATATCCTCGACTCTGAATGGTAACACGCCCATGACATTGTATCGTGGAAGGTAGATGACTAACAAACATACGACGTATCTGACCAACCAAGCGAATGTACACAGTAATTTGCACCAAAGATAATAACATTCAAATAGTAGTTTGAAACCTGAAATGCCTTTATTCGTGCAAGTCAGTCTAACAGTTACCACCCTGTACACAGTTGGCTTATCGTCACTAAACTGGCCATTGACTTTCGTCCCTTCGAACGGACCGACACTAGAATAATCACTGCATAAGACACGATGATTCATGGACGGCTCTTTTACTGCATATGCCAACACCAACGACGACTGGCTGACACCAGTTGAAGAACCTAGCGGTGTATCAGAAGCTGTTGTTGTTAGACCTTTAGGAGGTTGTCTAACCACAGGATTACCACCACTGCTATCTTTTATTATTGGCTCCAGTTCAGTTTTAACATCTGTCGATAGTTGGGCTACACTCGGATCACTTAAACTGACGGCCTCACGAGTATCCATATCTGCAGCAACCGCATCTGCCTTTAATTCTACTTTACGTTCAAGTTGTACAGAACCTTTAGTCAACTCAGTAGTAGAAGGCATTCCGCTAATCTCATCATGATCAGCCACAGATAAATGTGAACTACCGTGACCATTGTCACAAATACCCACTTTACCGCCGTCTGTATGATCGACTTCATCATTTTCACACTCTTTAATAACAGCCGTAGATGACTCAGGTTCTTCCTCATGAATCCTTAAAGGTTTTATTCCTTTACTCTGACTAGTAATACCTTGTAAACTTGTGGAGTCAGAACTGGACACTGAAACTGTAACCCTCTTCTTATGCACAAACTGCGGTGTCGTCTGAGACACTCTTTTCAACAATGGATTATCAGTTACGACTACAGGCTTCTTCACCGCACCACTATCGTCACACGATTCGGAGTCAGAACACGATGACGCTGACTTCACATTTAGCTTACCACTAAACTTGCTCATTGCTTCACAGTTCGCCTTTGCATGCACTTCTTGCAAACGGACGAAGCACAGTCGTGTTTGTCTCGCAGCTTGTAACTTATCCGTTGGGGACGTCTCGCTAAAGCTGCCACAATCATTAGGTTTACTAGACACCATACAGCTTTCTCGATATCCACTACACTGAGACCCCTTCGTCATAAATGATTGCATTCTACTCTCCGATATCTCTATTCCAGGGGAGGGATGCAGTATACTAGCAAACTTGCTCAAAGCTTGGTTGACACTGACTTTCAACAGGCTCACAAGGTCATCCAACCTGGGCTCTAAACCTTCCTCCTCTAGACGTGAACAAACCTTTATAAACTTCCTTTGTAGACGAACAGGTAATCTCTTGGCAACAGTTTCAAGCACGGAACTTGAGTTCAATTCATCTACGCAGTTAAAAGACATGAGTGTATTTCTATATACCATCAAATTATCCAAGAACTCTGCAAGTTCCTCTGCATTATCGTTCAACTGTGACCCGTTACCTTTCACCGTCTCGAAAATACTACGGGATATCATATATGGTTTTCCAAACCTCTGACGGAGTATCTTCATGGCCTCATCATATCCTTCGTTCGGGGGCATAAACTTACAGCACTGTATGGCTCTTGCAGCTACACCAGTGCAATATCTCAACAAATACATTAACTTCATTTCATCATTCAATACAAAACCACTCAGCATGACCTCAAACTCTTTAATGAACTGTGTGTAGTCGGCTGGGTTTCCATCGAAGTATCTCGGTTCAAACTTAGGCAGTCTTAAACCCTTACTGTCACTTAACGGTGAGGCATGAACACCAAACTTAACATGCTGAGCATCATACATATCATTACAATTAACAGGCAACTCATCGTGACTTACTTTTTTGTCTGCTTCCATTGTGCCATGTCCCTTTCTTGACCCAGGCATTATCCGTCACCAAAGAATCCAAATTGCGTTGATAATCCTTGTCCAAAGAGAAGCTGGCTGCAGATCTAGTAGGTACACCCAGACGATTTCCAGAAGGCGCCCACGAAGGATGAAAACTGTTCCCGAAGACGAACAAACGAATAAAAACTGTCAAGGAACTTAGCCCTAAGTTCCTATTGTAACGAAGACTTAAGCGATTGAACCGATAAACACTATGTATTTCTTCAACTTTAAATCCAAAACACCAATATTCCTCGAACGAAATTATATTGTTTGGCAATTAAATTGAAGAAAACTACAAAGTCTGCAAACAAATGTTAAGTACAATTGAAGTTATAAAGTACTTTTATTCGTATTTAAATCCAGTCTTCGTTCAACTTGCAAGCGATCGTTCCATTCGCGCCTTGAATTGCCCGCTAATGGTTGCCAGTTCCAATAAAACAAACGTTCAATATTCACTTCCATTGACAGTCCTCCTGAAATGTCAGACTACTTAAAATTAGTATCAATTTTCTGTCGATTAGTAGCTAGCAGGTGTGTCCTACAACTACTGCACCTGTTACATAAGTTATCCCAGTCTTAACAATTGTTCGTGTTCAGATCACTAAGATATTCTGAGATCCTTAATGAATTACTTGTGGCTATGAAGGATATGGAAAATGCACTCATGGCTCATATGTTTAAATCATTTATTATGAAAGAAGTTATCTATAGGGATTTTGTGATGTTCAGGTTACAATGCTTGAGTGTATGTAGTGACTGCATGCTTCTGTGCGTGAAGGAAAAGTTGGTTAAAATGAAGATGTGATGAAGTTTTTTGTACAGTGTCCATTGTGAATTGTTTACAAGTTAACACTTATTATTTGCTTGCTGCTATACTGTATAAGACGAACAATCTCTGTGTGAATTAAAAAATACAGAAGAATGCTGTAATCACCAAAGAATGAAAAAGGAAAATGAACCTTTTTCAGCAAAGGCATGGAAATATAAAGCGTTTAACTTTAACATTACTTCTTCCTTACTTCAGCGATTTAAAAGCATACACTTTGTTCACTTATTTACAGATATCCGGTAATGTCAGTCAACTTGGTCACAGCAATTCAACACGGGCGAAATAATTACGAAAAACAATTGTGTAAAGACATTTGCATATTTTTTTTCATTAAATACATTTAACATCCCGCTTACAATACTTTTCTTATTCTATCTGAGTGAAACTAAGTTTTTTTGCATGACGATGCAGATGTCAGACTTATCAATGATACTTGATGATTTTTTTGACTGCATAATTAAACGTAAGCGAAATGTTACTACGACTCCTACAGCTCAATCTACTTATTTATTCGTTATGTGTAAACTTAATTTTACAGTATACGTTAACACCCGTTATCATAGGGACTGCCATAACGCTTTAATTTAAATATTAGTAATACACTGATTTGGAATACACCTAACCGTATACGAACTGGAACTGCAATGCGGTGCCTAAGTTCTACCTATTGTTGTCATTGTTCCCTACAGACTTGCGTATGACTATGAGACGTTTTCACGTAACTGTAGACAGAGGCTTAAGGGCCACTAAACTACTTATAATTCATCACGCATATCGGTCGATAGTATTCCTACAGAATTACACTTAAGTATAGTAACGAGTTCAAGTCCTAGGGAGCACCGGTCTAGCATGCCGTGCTCACAAAGCGAACACATGAATTGAAAGACAAAAAGATTTATATGAAAAGTTCATATTTATTATAATACAACATTAGTTTGTTTACATATTAAGAAAATGGTCCATTTGTGCGATTACTTCTCCCGCTTTCAGTTGCGCACGAGTTGCGGGACCATGTCCATCGTTGACACTTATGCAGCACATGATTAACTACAAAAGGTGGAAGAGTAAACAAAAATAGAACTATGCACACAATCTTACAGGATAAATAATGCTCTCACTCACATTGGCTACCTGCAATAAACTAAAAAGGATTTGTCAATTAGTATCCATCTGTCTCACGACTGTTTCAATATAATTCCGTAGAAAAAGCAAAATTGAAATACATCACTGAGCAATATCCACCAATAAAATGCTACACGTATAACCTAAAATCGAGAAAAACCAAAGAACTCACGGCTTCCTTGACATCGCCAGCAACCGACAGGCCAACAAACCGAGTGTATGATAAGCCAAGCCTTGTACATGCACAAATAAGTAAAAGAAAACGTTAGAATACTCAAATTTTACATTTATTTTCATCAAATATTGTTATGTATGTGAATATGAGGACCTTGTAGACTACGAGCGAATCTAACTAATGCGCTGGCTAATCTGTCCTAATCGCACGTCAACAACAACAACAATACCGCCGGGCGCGCAAGACAAAGAAAGAGAAGACTGGACGTTGATACGAGAGCTTTTACTGTCTCTACAACAGTCGAAATGTTAAGCAACAACTCCGTATTTATACAGTTAGGAAAATCAATGTCACATTTTAAAAATACTAACAAACCATGGGAATTCAGTAATTAAAATCAATAATCACGCAGATGCGGGAAATCAATGATTATGCTAGTGTGTGAAATAAATAATGAATATTAATGATTCGCCTGTGTTTATATTAAATATGCTTGTAAACAACGCATACCTCAAGCACACAAACCTGCAACGACATCACCCAACAAGGCCAAATTAAATATCAAATTAGCCACCACTGTTCCAGCCAATGAAAGACGAGAAAACCTGAGGCGCGGAAAAATTAAACACGTCATAGCCTACATCCTCACCCCTATTCCCATTATCCTATATAGGTTTAAAAATCATTATTCGTTTTGCCCTTGTTTTTTTAAAAAAATTTTGTTATTCTATATTTTTTTGTTATTGCTTACTACCACAAACTTGAACTAACTGTTAGTATGTAACACTATGAAACTCAATGACTCTAAATTATTAGTAAAAAAATAGGGGAATAAACCCTGCGTTTATCGCGTATTGTTTGCTTAAATTATTATTATTTGCTGGCTGCCTCTGCACCTCTCTTTCTGTTTCCTTCTTTCTCCTCTCGAAGGTATTGCACTGATGCACAGCAAATGAACAGTAATGCTGCTTTCTACGTTTGTATTACTTGAGCGTTATTCAGAATATTGTTGGCACAAACGACGAACCACGGAACAAATTCCATTCTGAATTCTGTTTATCATTGCAAAGTTGGTCCCTTGTATCTGTTAATACCAAAATAATGTTGTACTTACCCGCTACTGTGGAGTTTTATAAATTTTTGAACCCTTATTAATTGACAAAATGATGATGATCACAAGGCCTGTATCCTGTATGTCTTACTCTAGCACCTGTTTATCACCTCTCTTCTTACCTTCCAATAACGCAGCATTTCGTAATTCCCGCATGAATTTGACGGACTATAAGTATATTGTAGACTATAAATTAGACTTGAACCAATATATTGTAATCTATTCTAACAAAGTTTCTAGAGGATTTTTTCCATTTTTCCAATTTTTAATGTCAAAAGCAGTGTTCCATTTCAAATTGCACTTGTCGAATTTGATCATGCCTGTACAAACGGTATGTTAATCATGTAAATGCTTAATTTATGTGAAATATATATTTATTATTATTTTTGCGCTGAACAGCAACCTCACAGGCTAACTCAGAAGTTGACAACGCCAATTAGTTATCACTTAGTTACTACCGCGTACTGTAGGCATACGTATGTAACTGACCTTACAACTGTAATAACAGAAGACAAGGGCCAGGAAACAGAATGTTTATTACGGAAAATCAACACGTATTTATAGATTTTGATGCACATTATTGTAGGTTAATGTTAGTAGAAAATACAGTCTGTTGATTGGTTGTTTCTCACAGAAAGTTAACCTTGCATCTCTTGTGGCTGTGTCAGTTCATCTATATGTTAACTGTATCCGCCTGTCCATCTTGACCTTGTTTTCACATGACTAACATTGACCTCAATCACTGTCAACCAATTTGGCTAGCAACCATCTCTCACCACACAACTAGCCAGAATTACCAGTTGTGTGCATCTTGCTACTAATCTACCAACATTTGATCCCCAGCACCACCAAGCAGTCACTTTACATAAATGAATTAAGTGATATCACGGGACGCAGTGTTTGGAGTTCATTTTTCTTGGTCATAGTGTGGTTAAGACGCTCTCCGACCATGCACATGGTCCGGGGTTCGATCCTCAGCCGACGCACTCCTTTACCTCGCTAAGCCAGAAATAACGCTGGTGAAGAGGAAAGGTTGGGCATGAGGCTAGCAACCCCATCCTGTAAAATACACACTGTTACAGAAACTTCAAGGCACCAGTTTGAAGCCCTTTGTTCCACTGGGGAACGTGAAGGAGATAAAAAATGGTTCTATGCAACAATACTTGCATCGCATGCCAACATTTCTTTTCTCCCTTTGCATATGAGTCAAGGATTAAATTCTTGGTGGAAACATTCATGCTCATAGCTATACATTTCCACTGATCTTGAGGATCTTTTGCACATTTAGATCTCACGAAATTATGGCAGCCCAACAACTCACTGCCTCTATCAAGCACTCAGTGGATTGTTTTCTTCTGTCACACTATTAATGCTGCTTCTTTCCTACTAAGAATAAAATCTTTCACTCTACCAGGTTTTGGCATTCTTATGCTTTATGCGTTAGGTCCACCCCAAAAACAATGGTTGTGACAAGTTTGACAAGATCCTCCTATTGCCTTGAGAGCCGTCTGCAAGGCAAAATTATAAACAACAATTGACGTCAGTGTTTACGTCCCAAATCGGGGTCATGAGAATAAACAGGAGCAAAGCCTAACCTTGAGGAAATCAACAACCAATCACAGCAGACTTAGCGTGGGCGGGTATGATTCGCAGTCATATCAATGGCCTGTCTAAGAAACAGCCACAAAGAGATGACAGAACAACCTTCAGCAGGAAAACAACCAATCAGATGGTGATTCCCTGCTAACAACAACGAATAATAGTGTACATGAAAATCCATAAATATCTGTTGATTTTCTGAATAAACGGTTTGTTGCCTGGTCATTGTCTTCTGTCGTTACACCATGAGCAATAGCTTCTAAAACAGAACACAGTTACCTGCATCTGGTTCTGATGGGGAATAATGCAGGAGATCAGAGAAACTCCTCAGCCGTTTCACCATCTACGATCGATTTGTTTATCCACGCAGACTGGAGCTCAGGGTAGTAAAGATAATTTTTTCAAATGACAAGAGATCGTCAGCTTCACTCTGGTGTGATCATCTACTTGTACACTCTATCCAAATCATCGTCAATAAGTATTCCTTTCAGCAGCTTTAAGTGTTTTATTCTTCCTTCACAAGATGGGGCTGTGTTAAGAGTTGTCTGGCCACTAGGTTAGGTGAGTCAGGCTAATGAGTCAGAGGTTGCGTGGCTTGATCTCAGGTCTAGCAGGATTGATATCCATCAAACAACCGTGAGTAATATTTTTAGTTAAAGCTAGCTGGAAGCCATCTCGAGTCTGTGCAAGCAGCCCAGCTAAATGGCTTCCTAGGATGGAAAGCCTAACCATCACCTCAGGGTGCATCAGCTCAAAATGACAGTTGGTTGACTGGCCAGGTAGTTAAATTATTGCCACCGTCATCTCAGTTCTCATCCAACAAGTACGAGAGCTGAAATTGCTGAATGAATAATAGGAAAATGGCAACTACGAATGTGGCATGTGCATCAGGTCAACTTTATTCTCTGATATTAACACAAGGATCTATTACATTTGCGGCCTTCTTTAGACACACATTCCTCCTGGTAGTTTCCGCTGACTCTTATATGGAGTCAGCATGCATGGCTCTCTAATACACAAGCTTTTCTCTAAGCGCCAGAGTAATTCCACAGGTGATCGGTGGTTGGCTAATAAAGGGGGACAATATAAGCAACCTAGTAGAGACCACAACTTTGTGTTTTATAAGCCTTTTAATCTCTGCTGAAGCAAAAAGAATGATCGATTTTCCCTCGTGCTTTTGACTGGGCTTCCCGCCCCGCTTATCCGCCAAGATGCCAGCGAAATATTTGCCATTCTATACTTTCTCAGCTAATACGAGCTATCAATAGTTCACTTTGTGTTTCTTTTGGTAACTTAGTTGGTTACCAAGATCTCATTTTGTTTTATACACCACTATATCTAATTATTATTGCCCTGGAAACTGTTTTACTGTCATTTTAACGCTTACTATAATAAAAAGCTTAATTAATTGACAGGTTCTAGTGATCCTTCTCTGCAATCACCTAGGATAACAACTGTCAAGATACTCGTCTAGATAGCCTTAGTTATTGGAAAATGACTCTGTAGAATGAAGAATATTAACATCTACCTCGATGTGGAGGTGTAAACTAAGGGTTAGAGAGAATACCCTGCTTATTGTGGGTCTTGTAGATACCGGAGGCCCCAAAGTAACCTGAAGAGACTGAAAAACCACGTTTTTTGCCTGGTGAGAACGGGATCCAGGTCCAGACATCAACGAATCTCGGATGAATCTCTTCTGAGTCGGCAGAAACAGTGGATATCTAGGTTGTTGTGTTGTCCCGCTACCATGAGAACCACGTCTCATATCAAAGGCACTGTAGTGCTAACTTAGTATTCCATCCTGTCTCAGTCTGGGAGGCTGCGTGGGATCAAAACATTTGTGTTATGTTAGCCTGAAATTGTAAATGGTAAAGGTGGTGCTCCAATGAGCCAAGTGGTAACTCAAAGAGGACAGGGACCGGCAGTTATTTGCACTATGAGTTTAGAAGAAATAGAATAATAACTGCGTTCATTCAAACAGTACTTCTGGCATAAATATATTTGCTAATTTCTTGCAGGAGTGCATCTGTCTATCTAAAACTCTATTAAGGTGTTGGTTTAGAGACAACCCACTTGCTCTGCTAATAGCTTTTGTTGCCCTTCGAGGCGTAACAAAGAAACATAGAAACATGTAGCGTAGGATGGTAATTGATATTGTCGTTCACCACATTCTTCACACGTAAAATGTAGTCTTTGTTTATTGAAATGGGTCAGAAACTGCCAATAACACTGGGGAGAATTACTGCTATTGCCAGAAGACAACTTTTCAGAACTCAGGAAACCAGTTGGATACTTAGTAATAAACTAAATTTCTGCATGACTGACGAAAAAGCAAACCGGAACGTTGAGGATTTGTTGATCAGAAGACAACAAACCAACAAAGTGAATTTAATTGCACGACGGCTCAGCCATTTTGACCATTAAATTTTCCACCTTTAGTGGTGAGATTCACCATAACTGTCAGCATAAAACGAAACGAAGCTTAAGTTGTTGCTCAACTTCTATGGTGACCTAAGTGAAGGGTTTACAATTTAACATTTATAAGAACCTGTTCTGATTGCTTGCACAATGATCGAACAATTTGAACTTTGGAAAAGTATCGATTTATGATACTTCATGACGTAATTTGTAACATAACTGATCGTGCCTGTAAAAATGGCATGAATTTTTTGTAAACATCAGTCTACGCTTAATATAAATTATTATTATTCCGTCTCTTCTCCAATAATGTACATAGGACATAGTGAAGACTGAAGGGTACGAAACTTGAAGACCTAAGCAGAACACACGTGGGTACCTGTGTGCTGCGCATCGACGCAATGAAATAGGTTGTTCTGCTCATACACGTACGGTAGCGGCCACAAATGAGGACGGCCCCTATTGGTAGGACGGCCATACACATTTCTATGGCTGGAGATTTAAGTGAGTTTAGGTCTCTTTCCTAACAGATGGTAATTATTATCTAGATCTAAATAGCAGATATTGCCTCTGAATCTGCCATGTACTACTTGTTTAGCTTCTTCTCGAGGTGGAATGCCTTGGACCATACACGGACCCGTGGGATGCCCTGGAAGTAAGAATCTTCTACATTTTTGGTTCTCCTAAAAAAACTTCTGAATGAACCTTCTTTTATGTATTTCATGATGACTTTTACTTATGCACCAAACTATTCCAATGAGTTTTATCTGTCTAGGCTCTTTATTTAATTGACACTTGCTGCTTTCACTCCTCTACGCAGAAAAAACACCTTGGCTGAGTAGAATTATATTTCCATAACAGATGTGGTTCTGGTAGTAAGATAGTAATATAATTAGCCTTACATACTGCAGACGTGTACTTTCATCCTAAGGAATGTACAGCCCCTCCTTGTATGTTCGCTGAACACGCATTCTTAGTGATAACTTTACCCACTTCTGTTTTTATTCGATTTTTTGTTTCTCAGAAGGTTTCTCCTTTGAAATAGCTCTTCATCTTGCGCGGATGTGGTGGGTAGCTGAATAGTGACCGTTTGTAAATGAGTACAATCGTTCATAGAGGAATAAAGGAAATTAGTGATGTCTGCACAGCCTTGACGATGGCCTTACTGGGTTTTCACTAAAGGCCTCGGCGCGTGGTCTAATTCACCGATCCTGTCAAAGCATATTTGTTATATCCCAATTTGCTTCTGCATATTTGTTGGGCAATAAACTATCTGTTGGTTTGTTGCCTGAATTTCTTTTCGCTTATCCTTTCTTACCTGCCATCAATCTTTCAGCACTGAGTAAAGATAGGTTGTCATGACGGTCTACTGAAAATGCTCTCCATAACTCACGGAGTCTCGATAACTAGACAGAAAACTTCCAACTTCAGGAGATCCTCTACTCTAACTTGTCACTGACAGTTACTTTGTCTCACAATAACGCTAGTCACATCTGACGTTAACATATGGGAAATCGTACCTTCTATTTATGAGTACTGAGGTTGATTGTGCATCTTTAGTCTAATCGTTAGAATTCTACGAACATTGATAGGGGGTCCATAAATTAAACAGACTATTTTCGTTGTACGGAATAATTTGAGGAAATTCTAAAACCAGCTGTCAGAGCTCATGCATCAAATTATAAATACGTATGTACGTATATTATTATTGTTACCTTTAATTCTCAGTGGAACATAAGGCTTCAGATGCATGTCTCCATTGCGTTCGGTTCTCTGCCAACGTTTTCACCCGGCTCCACGTCTGCCTACATGCTTTTATCTCCTCTTCATATGACCTACTCCATGTCACCCTCGCACTGACGACCAACTAGCTCGCAGCTTACCATTCGGATTCTACTCGAGCGATGGCCTGGCGTGTGATGTCACTCACTTGATGTTTTTTCAGAGTATGATAAATGCATCTCCATTTCCTCCTTCATTTTTCGTGCACGACTGGTCCCTGCTGGGTTGATTCGCTCACAGAGATCTCTGTTGCAGATCTTTTCCACCTGGCCGTCTGATCTTGAGTACTATTGAGCGAAGACAGCTGTTGGTGAAAGTCTGTAATTTGTCAAAGTGCCCTTTTAATGACTCACCAAGTGTCTGATCAGTATAGTAGCAGTGACTTCAAAATGGAGTTGAAAATCCTGATCTCATTTTTCAGGCTGATTGCTGTCGATCTCCACACAGACTTGAGAGAAATGAAGGCCTGTCTTGCTTTTCCGATCCTTGCTTTGATATCCTCATCAGTTCCGTCCGCCTGTAGTCGAAACTGTGATTTCAAGGTACGTAAAGGGGGTCGCTTCTTTCGAATACCTCCCATTCATGCTGATTGCTGTCTGTTGCTGTCGCTGTCGCTGTTGCCTAGGAATCTTCATCACCTACCTTTGTTTTCTCTATGCTCACATGAAGTTTTATTTTCTCTGGATGCTTGTTACTTTTCACCTGCATATCTTACAGTTTGTGGGAAATCAGATATATATCTTTGTGTGGGTCCATTTTAGTCCTGTTTCCTCGTTGCTTGCCCTGCTGTCTGTGGCATCATCCAGTCTACTACAATCAGGAATGTCACTGGAGATAGTAGTGGGCAGTCAGTTTGTCTTACTACTGTCTTCACTTCAACGCGTTCCCTGAGTTTCCCAATGTGAATTGCTTGGCATGCAGCACTGTCGTACAAGTGTTGGATGAGATGTATAATTGTTAGCGGCACCCCTTGGTAGTAGCGAAGTAGTTTCTAAATCACCTCTCGACTAACCCTGCGTTATCGAAGGCCTATTCAAAGTTGATGAAGTTGTGTGAGGCAGAGAGCTGATTACCATCCCAGGTTGTATTCAGTGATGATCCGTAGTGATGCGTCTTGATCGATGCATGACTTGTTCATCTCGAATCCAGCCTGTTCCGGTCGGAGGTTTTCATCCAGGGCGTGTTTGATTATCTCCAGGATGATGCGGCTTAATATTTTGCTTGGGATGGACAGGAGCATAATGCCGCGCCAGTTCCTGCACTGACTTAAATCTCTTCTCTTAGGTAGTTTGAATAAGTAGCCTTTCTTCCAATCCGCAGGTACCTTGTCTTCTTTCCACACCATTTCAGTGGTGGTGTCTTCAAGTTGGCTGATGTCTCTGGGTCTACTTTCAATGCCTCGGCTGAAATTCCGTCTGGTCTGCTGAGTAACCAGGTTAAGCATTTGTCAATGTCCACGTCTAACTACCCTGGACTTAACGCTGTTCTTAGAAGACTTTCAGAAACTATTGTCAATGACAAACGCGAAAAACCAGAACACAAATTGGTGATTCAAGAATCCTATATTCTTGCGCCAATACAGAACCGACCACAAGGTTATTGTACACAAAGTCTAAGGATAAATGGCATAACAATAATACTTCTGATAGTTTTTCTCTGTCTTCTAACAAACAGCGAACGACAGAACGACGACTGCAGTATCGATGACTCCCGCCAAAATATGGGGTTGGGTTTGAGCAAACAACCATGAATTGATCGTTCGTTCTTCAACTACTTCGACAGCATTCTCATTGCCTTCATGATTTTTGTTTACGTCGGAGGTTTGATGTCCGCTGGTAGTTCTGCTTCCGCTGTTGGTGTTTTTTGGCTCGTTTTAGGTGGCGGTCGATTTAGAAGTCTGTAGGGGACCGTCTAGCAAGCTCAATAGCATAGTAATTATGTGAACAAAAATCCGAGTTAACGAAATGATAATGTGACAGTATATTATGAAAAAATACTGTGATGAGTTTTATTAATTAAATAGTTACTTGGATATCCAGTTAAAGTCCACGGCTACATATTAATAATATTATCCACAAGCATTCACTGCTGGAGTCGTGTCTACTGGTAAGGCTGTGTACCAGTTGTAGAATAGTTTTCGGATGAGGATAAGAGGTTCCTGCATAAATCCAAAGTATACAACATGGTTATGATTGAAACAAGTAGACAGTATAGACCAGTGATAAGACGAAACGGCCAGCAGTACACTGTATTTCAGATTATACTCGGAAGTCATCTATATTCCAGCATGAATCGTTTTAAGCAAGAGTCATTTGCGATGTCTCTAATTTCACCATCTAAAAAAAGTGTACAATCGTATTGTTAGGGACTTTACAAGTCTTTTGAAGTGTTCAGCCCAGTGTTTCCTTTACTCCACCTCTTTGGTAATTGGCTTTCCATTGTCATCATTCACTGACTTAATTAGTGTTGAACGTTTCCCCGATAGGAACCTAGTTGTTAGGTAGAGTGTTGCGAGATCTCCTTTGATTCAGCTTGTTTCGCTTCACTTGCTATAGCTTCATAATACTTTCTTTTGTCCTCCCTGGTATTTTTCTTTACTTTTTATTCTGTGTATTGTAGCTTGCATTCAAATCCTGTTTCTGTCGCTCGTCGACACACTGGACAATGTTTTGTTTCACCATTGTCCAATCGCTGAGCTGGAATCCAACCTGTTGCATTGCCTAACTTTTAGTTATCATTCGCCTTTCCTAGTGAATAAATGTTTGAATATTAAACTGAATTATTGTACGATCGTTTAATGCACTTGAGACTAAGAGGTGTCCATTTAATTTGCATCCTCAGTGATAAACTTAGCCAGCTGGATGGTTCGTTACTATCGAAATTCCCCTTTGCTTGCCGAAATTAACCACGATATAACTAAGAGCAATTGATAAACGTTTTTAAGCTACAATGAAAGGAGTGATACCATTATTTTCGTTGTTCCCTTGGGTTCCGATTGAAAAACACAGCTTCAAACTATTTCCCTCTGTTTTCTGCTGCATTTCTTCACTTGACTACATGACTGCCCATGAAGTTTCACTTATTCATCACACGATCTTCTTCATGTCATCCTGAGTCTACAAACCCGTTATTTCGCATTAAAGTTCCACTTAAGGGCCAACCGGTAGCATGATAACACTTAGCAGCCTCCTCAGCATGTGTCCAGTCCATTTCCATTTACTTAAGAGTATTTGTTGGTTGTGTAATAGGTACTTGGTTAGCTGTTTTCCAGTGCTGGTTGTTGCTTACACATTTTGGCCATCTGATCTTTAGTATACAGCAGACATTGGTGTTGAAAAAGCGAATCTTGTTTAGTATACAGAGTGCAGCATGTTTCCAAACTGATTTTAGATTGACAAAGATCCGTCCCGCTATTCTGATCCAGGCCTTCACACAGAGTTATTGTTTTCGCCAAAGATGTTTGCCTGAGCTGTGAACGAAATTTCAGTACCTGGTAGGGTTGTGAGAGTTAGACTTGGCTTGACTTAGACCTAAAATAACCACTCTAACAAAACTTCTTCACCGCTTTATGACCTTAGTTGTACTCTGCCTAATGTCCAAGTACTAACGAACGGAATCAAGGTAAAAAGACTTGAGATGGCAAGTGTGGCTGGAACAGAGTTTTATTTAAACAAAAGAGATATGAAATTTGATAAAAATAAGAGGTTATACACTTATCTGCAATCTTGACGGTGGTAGGATCGGAGAGTGCGCTGGATGAAAGCACAACGAGAGAGCGAACCAAAACCGTACAGGAGATTCACGAATCGAAATAGGAAGAAGCGCCAAAAGTCGGGTGAGTGAGTTCAAACAAAAGTTCAAAGGTTCAATGTACACTACAGGTTATCCCCCCTTAGAAGGTTGGTGGGAAACCAGCAAGCTTCGATGCATAAAACAGAGCAAGGCTTTGTACAACAGCAGCGAATGGACAAGAAAGTTTGAAGATAATGATTTAAAAAAATATTGCGGAAAGAAAGAAGAAAAAGTTAAGGCGAGTTAGAGGCACTGTGTACATGTTTAGTGGAGGAAGACGGAATATAAGAAGAAATGACGCCGGTGGCCGGGTGCGATTTCATGCTTCTAAGTTGTTTGGTTCCTGTCCTTTTATCTTTTTTTACATCATTTATTTTTATTCTATTTTTTGGTCTTATTTTTTATAGTAATTTTTTAAATAGTGTATTTTTATCTATTTATTTTTTTAAACGGCGTACTGTTGCGGGCTTACTGATGTGGAGGTTTGATGGTATTCCTCCGTTGCCCTGGTTGTCATGGCGGATAGGGGACTCATTATGTCTAAGTTTAGTTTTAGACTAATGCTCCACTCCTCCGCTTTAACAGAAGCTAGTAGCGATACTAAAAGGCAATAAATATACTAGCGTATCAGGAGGAACAAGGTAAAAGCAACAGAAAAGAATGGAAAAAGAGATTAAGATCTCAAAATCAGCATAAGGCGTTATAAAAGCTTAAGCGGAATAAATGCGAGGGAAACTAGTGTAACATGGAAGTGATAAGCCAAATTGAAATAAAACAATGGAAATCGCTAACGCTGTGAAAACTTATGCAAGGTACAGAGAAGTGTATGTATAACCAATAACTATGAGTAGGTACAATCACCATTTAAAAAATGTGGCGAGCTGTGTAATTAAAGTGATGCAAAGTAATTACAAGTACGGGTCACGAAATAAATAAGTTTCAGCATGGCATAGCCCGAGTGAACATAGTAAAATCTGTGAAAATAGATTGAGCGATTAAAATGTACAGCATAGAAGTGACGCATTTATGTGCAAAAATATTTAACAGTCCCTGTAACTATACAGTGAAAGTTTTCTTGTTTTTACATTTTATTATATTTATTATTTCTTTTATTTTATTATTATTTTTTTATTTGGTCTGTATTTTTGTTTCTTCGGTTTGTAATTCCGCAAGTGTTGGGAGCCACCATACGACAATTGAGTTGACTGGTCTAGCTAGCGGTTCCAGTGCAACGCCAAAAATAAGACGTTAGAACACTCTGCAACGAGAAAGAAATCTAACAGGGTTAGTAACTGAAAAAAGTGGCTACTGCCCACAAACAAAACCCAAAAGAGTAAATACCATGAAAACTGAATGGAACCTGAGAAAAGACTTGAGGGTATGAACAACTCTTGTAATTAAAAGCGTTCAGTTAGCAAATTCAGAGTATCGCTTGCATTTCTTGAAAACACCCGTTTGTAAGAAAATATAAACTGTCATTATTATTAGTGTACCTTGAATACTATTCACTTGTGATGTTACGAAGAAAATGCTGTCAAAAGTATACAAGTGTATTGCTTATTTTATATTGTTAACAAATTTGGATATAAATCAAGAATAAGACTCGATGCCGTACACACCAATGTTATATGGAGGAATTACTTCAAGCTTTATTTTTTTCTCAAGTATTTGTAATCCATCCAAAACATACTTGGGTTTTTTTGTTAATGCGAAGACAATATTTCTATATTTCTTGATGTGCTCCATTGAATGACTAGTTATCATATTGTTCCCATAGACAAAACGACTGCAACCTTATAATTTTACCATGAACCAAATTTATGTAATTTAAATAATACTTATCCATGCCTGTACAACTGGTGTGTCCTACACAGGTAGGAAAAAAATTTATTTTATTAAATTACTATTATTAAATATGCTTACTAATCGTATATGTAATTTATCATATTGATGATGCCTGCAAACTGGCGTCCCTCATGTAAAAATGAGAATATACTATTATTATTATTATTCACGAATCGAAATAGGAAGAGGCGCCAAAAGTAGGGTGAGTGAGTTCAAACAAAAGTTCAAAGGTTCAATATACGCTACAAGGTGTTATCCGAGTCCATTAGCATTTATATTAGAGTAAAATAACTTATAGCTTTTGCTGGTACGATCAGTGGGTGTCTCAGCAGTGTTGGAATAATATGCAGTTATCTAGTGCATTATTTCCAAAAGTGCTGTTTATATCTTTCTACAGTTACGCAATTACTGAGCTTAAATTTGGGAGAAATCTCTAATAGAGAGTTACCTGGTCGCTTTAGATTTAGAGTTGTCTCACTCAAAACTGATCTCACAAGAAGGATACATTTTTCACTCATGTATTTAAATATGTGGCAGCAAGTTGTGGTACACACGTGAATTGAAGTCACTTGGTTTAATTTCAACATTAGATTGCCAATGAATTGCATAAAGAAAATAATATTGGGAAACATTTAATGTGTAGTTTAGACTGAATAATGGGATTTATAGCTGTAACGATGGAGTTGCTATGGGATTACTTTTAGGGACTGTCATAGCTGGTTCCCACGTGTTTAGCTCAGAGGTTAGTCAGCTGTTAGAGACTATCTTCATTATTCATGTACATAAAAAATATATGGGTGATCATTCGTTATTTCTAATGCCATTTCTTTGACTGTTAACCTGAAGCACTCCTATAATTACTCCAACTGAATCTTTATAGAACTAATATTTGTACGCACATGGTACCTTTGTAGAAACACTTTGGCGTTCGCCTCGCACTCTTTGAAATTTGAATTCGCCAACAATAAATCTTTTGAAGTTTTCATTTGTGCTTCTTAGTACAACTTTGCTCGTCTTTGAAAACGTGGATGTACTAAAGTATCACAATCAGAATCATCATTTGTACACCATAAACCGTCTTAAACAGTTTAAATTTGGTCAGCCAGGTATATATGTTTCACGATCGAAGAAGAGCCAAATCGTAAATATTTTATTTCTTAGAATGGTAAAATTCAACTTTGGACTGTCAAGCGGTACTGACTTGTGAATGACCTTGTAACCAGCGATTGCTCCAAAAGCGAGTGCGGTGCTGATTTTTCCTCTTCATGTGAATGTAGCCATATACTGGTATGTGAAAAAGGTCGTCAATATTAGCAATTTATAAAGCCCTCACTTTTTGAAGGTCTTCCACTGTGGTCGCTACTTCTTACATTCGTGCTGCTTCCACTCGCATTGATTACTTGAGATGAAATTTGAGAAAAAGGCCTCGTTAGCGAAGCACATTATAACCACAGCTTGTCATGGTTAATTCGCAAGAAACACGGGAGGCTAGGCTATATGAGTCAGGGATATCTAAGTAAAAAATACTGTACGGCCAACCGCAACTCAAGAAATGCATTGGGACCCTCCGGATCGTAGTCACTGATAACTACCATAATGGTTAACCAGTTTCAAGGGAGTGTACAACAAAAAGAGCATGGTATCTGTACAAAAAAGAGTGAAACAATGTTAGAATAGTCAAATGGGTCATTTGTATTCATCACAGTTGCTTACAAACCACGCATAACACAACCACACAAACCGCACAAGACAGCACCTATCTATGACAAATCAAAAATCCAATTGACCGCCACTGTTCCAGCCAATGAAAGGCGAGGAAACCAGAAGCGAAGTAAATTTAAAACGAGATAACGTTTATCCTCACCCTCCTGTAACACTATCCTTAAGGTTGACTATGGGACACAGAAAGATTAGGGTTAGGTTTGACTTAAGGGCCCAAATTTGCTTTTTAAGGTTCACTACTCGGTCCAAGGTCTGTGGTGTGTAAGCGCTCCTTTGGTGTCCAAAGTTCAACTTCGCTAGATATTTGTTGGTGTAAACTGTCATTTTAAGAGGCTAATATTATCAAATATGTTCAGAGTAGAGCCATTATAAGAAAGGCACCACCATCATAATTCATCTTTTGTTGTTCGTTTTATTTTCATAATGATTCAGCTTCAAGTTTATTTATTCAATCTATAATAGGTAACTTACTACACTTCACAGATTTGTTTATAAAGGCTAAAGGTATAAGGTATGTTGTTAGTTTGTTTAAATACTCAGCGTTATGGCTGGACCGATATTTGGATACATTTATTTTCCTTTTACTTGAACAGACTAACAACATGCTTCATAAACTCGGCTCTTACAATACCTGTTCAAAATACATGGCCTAGATACATGACTTATTCCAAACTAATTAAATAAATGTCTTGAATAAAAATTAACAGCTTGAAAATTGAGTTCTTAATATGCAGATTACACAGTTGAGGTGAGACGGCAGTCTGGTGTTTGCATCGCTTCGATATGACTCACTAGTAAACATTACTGGTTGATTTCGACTAGTACCTTACTACTCATACCAATCAATCAGTAGTATATGGCATCATGCGTTTAAACATTAGCTTGCTGGAGTTCAAAAAGGATATTTGAGGTTTCCTAGATGCATTATGGCTGAGTCGGTAGGACATTCAACCAGCGACGCTCGAACCTCTCATTTAAATTTTGATACGATTAGTGATTTCGGTCTCAAATTCATGGACTACCACGTTACTTTAGCCTACTCCAAGTAGAGGGAACAAAAAGCATTCTTTTACTTCTGAATCCAGTTAATCCCTGCTCTTATCCTCTGTTCACCATACGAATTAACTAACCAAATGGACCCTATTCTAAATTTTCACACGAAACTTAGTATAATTGCTACAGAAGGTTTCATTTTACAAATCATTTTGAGTATGGTAATCTTTGATATTACGTAGTTGGAAGTAACTCACAGCAGTACTTGATTATAGGTCTCATTCTGACCAACACTCATTGGTAATGTGTATTAACAACCTCGAAAGAATTTATGCCTCCTAGGAAATTTCAGTCTATGCTATACAATGTTGTGGGCAGAAATATTACCAATTTCAAGCTAGTGGCTTGAAGTTTCTTAGCAGTGTTTATTTTACAGGATGGGGTTGCTAGCCTCATGCCCAACCTTTCCTCTTCATCAGCTTTTATTACTGGCTTAGCGAGGTAAAGGAGTGCGCCGGCCGAGGATCGAACCCCGGACCATGTGCATGGTCGGCGAGCGTCCTAACCGCTATGCCACCGACGCGATATTACCAATGTATGGCGTGATTCCAAGTGTCTGAGCTTAGTAATGACAATGAAGACATTATCATTAAAATTTGGTCACTACTAAGGACGAGGAAAAATGACACTGGTAATCTTAGGAGTTAGTTAATATAGTCTTCTCTTCTATCGCTAAACATTTCATAAGTAGACATTTCTAATTAGTCCCCCAGTATCAGTTGGAATGCCTTAGGATTTTGTTCGGTAAATTGATCTAATAAAATGATAAAAATTGCAGCTAATATTGTTCCAGCTTGCATAGTTCTGTTTCTGTCTAAGCTCAAATGAATTCGGACAGAGCCTCTGAAATCAGTGTAAACATAATCTTCAATACCAGGATTTTGCAGGAGAGGCAGTGAAGATAGGACTTCAGGTGAACATAGAGAAAATAGACTTGATGAAGATATCCTATCAACAACAACAAACACCAATCACCATCAACAGGAGAAATGTAAAGGAAGCCGTCTGTTTCACTTATCAGGGCACTATCGTTTGAGTTGCAAACAGTATGGATGATGATGTCAAAGCCAGTCAGGTTCTAATTAGGAAAGCCGGATAATCAGTAATTAATTTGAATCCAGTTTGGATGTCCACAGCACTTAGTAATGTGAACAGGATCTGAATTGTTCATTCTAATACAAAGCTATTGGCACTATCTGGTTCAGAGATTTGGACAGGGCGTCACCAAAGGCATTTCCAATAGGCTGCTGCGAACTTTTATCAACAGCTGCCTTCTCTGGCACGGTACTGAAGATCCAACGGTCAGTCAGAAACAGTAAGCAATAGGAAACTTTAACATTTCAGCAAACTAACTCATCAACCATTGCCCAACAAGTACACAGAAGAAAACAGAAATGAATTGGATATGCGCATGCTAGCTGGGCCCTGATGTGGAACGTGAATGCTAAGAGTTGGGTTAAGCATCTGAGCATGACGCCGGAAAAATCATGTGATGGAGAAATGAAAGCTTGTAGGCAGTGGTGGAGCTATTTGAAGGTGACTACGAAGAACAGAATGCTATCAAGATGCACCGTTAAATCTTTGCGTTCCAGTCGGAACATGGAGGGCGGATGGCAACGGTCATTTTTATGCTGCTTCATGAGGAATCAGATTCAGTAAATATTTCGAAAGTATATATATACAGCATCTCTTCTGAACTCCTGCGTTCTTGTTCCTTCTTCTTGATTAGCATAGCGCTACAGACGAAGCTGTTTTGATCTTTAAACACTATTGAGTTTTAATAGTGTTTTTTTGTCTCTAACCTCTGGGATGTTATTAGGCTGACTGTTGCTATCCATATACGTCATACCGAGTTGTTCTTATAACAGAAATAGCTTCAACAAATACAATGAATGGAGAATTTACATTGTGTTAATTTGTAAAAACACACGAGTTACTCCTTTATTGTCTCATAGTCTGTCACTGTCTCTCTATGCCATATCTAAGAATTAGCTATGCTTCACTTGTTCTCCATTCACAGAATGTGATGTTTGTCTTTGGTTGTTATGGGATTAATAATTACTGATCTATAGTAACAAGACATACAATTGACTCGCTGAATTTCTGCTGAAATAATCACTTCCTGAACAGACCATATAAGGTAGTCTCCTAATTTATGTAGCATGGCGAGCCTGGATACATTAAATGAAGTAAACGTATTTGTCATTTGAGTTTGTACAGTGGAAGCTGAAAAAATGTCGTCTTGAGTACAACCAACTCCATTTTTTTCAGTGTACCTTCTTCTACCAGCCAATTTCAACTAAAGCATGAATGAATAAAGGTTAGCACACAAGTAACTACTTCAATCTGAAGTACAACTCTTTAACTGAGTAATTTTACCAAGAAATTCTGATTCTTTAGTTCTTTGAAACAATTAGTTCCCTATAGGAATTTCGACAAAACAATAAGAAGACGTAATTTATCTGAATCGTATAATATATTTGCGCAACACATTTGGAACAATCTAATCACACACACAGGGACTTGTCATAGGAATATATATGAAAGTAACAAAGTGTTAAGAGGTGAGGAAATAGACATTGGTCAAGTTAAAAGAATATATTGAAGGTCAAAATATGTATGGAGATCACTAAACCATAAAAGGGAGGTAATAGTACATCTGCCCTGGTATCAGAACAAAGTTTACCAAAGAAGGTTTAATGCGATGATGAATTGTTTTTGAACGCATAAAGGTGGTTTAAGCTTCCTAATTGCTAGGGCTTACACAAACTTTAGGATACTCTCCAAACACGTTTTATAGATTGGTTTAACGTCAATTTTATGTTCTGCCTCTATAATATGTTTCGTAATAGAGGAGCTAGGTCTTCTGTTCTCACCATTAATGGGTTCTGAAGATTCTTTTTGCTTCTGGAGCCATTTAGGAATATGCTGTGAAGTCAGCCCTTACGTGCAGAGATCGATGAGTCCTCCTTATGTATGTGTGTCCACACTTACATTCAAATTGGTAAATACAGTGGGATGTGACATCATTTTTCGCATGTTCAGAGGACTTAGATGGATATATTGGCCTCACATTCTCAATCATTATGATATTAGATGCATAAAAGGTTTTTTAACCACAGCGTTCAATCTTTATTTAGTTTCCAAGCTGCTATGATCACCAATATGGTGAAGCTTGATAGTTACATCTTTCTTAGCGGCGAGTTGGAGAATGGATCTTGGAGTTTAGATCACTTTATATCTCCTTATGAACTTTTCTGGATAATTATTATTAACCAGAGGTTGTGTCAATTTTCTCTCCTCATCTTCAAGGGTATCTTCGGTGCATATTCTTTGGATTCTACTAAAAAGTCACCTCACTAATCAGATTGTTCTCTAATTCTTATTCTGCAGCATTAATGGTCGTTGTAGTCACATGCTTTTTGTATAATACTTGAGGTTACAAAAATGAAAACTTGTTAATAACAGTTATCTGTAAACCAAAAAGAGGTTTGATACCAGTTTAAAATGCAGCGTCATTCCTTCACACCTCTGGTAAAGAGGAAAGACTAAGAAAGTACACACACCTGAATATCACTAGTTAAAGAACCTTTTTAAGTCGGAGAGTATTGAAATACTGTTTTGTCCTAATGTGAGATTTTTCAGTAGTGCACATCCATAGTTCTACTTAACCTCGGAACCAAAGCCATGAAATTACAAGGATTAAGATTACTATTCAGCCTAGGAAAGCATGCAATGATTTAGCACACGTGATTATAGCACAGAAATCCATTTTCTATAGTTGGTTTGTAAGGATTAGTTTTGTTTTTACGAGTTGATCACGGATTGATATCAGTTAGAGAACCATTGAAAACCAGGGAGTACTGCAAGACAGCTGTTTCGGCAGCCTAGTTTGGGATCATCGTCAGTACGCACCCACCTACGACATTGGTTGGGGTCGCGCTAAATCACGAATTGGGAGAAGTCAGAACTCATGAGCCATTGAATCGGATCCCAGTAGCTGAATGGTATACGAGCCAGCTTACCTTGTAACCGGAAGGTCCTGGGTTCGAACCCTGGAGGTGGGTGCGTACTGCCGATGATTCCCAAACTAGGTTGCTGAAACAGCTGTCTTGCAGTACTTCCTGCTTGTTTTCAATGGTTCTCTAACTGATATCAATCCGTGATCAACTCGTAAAAACAGAAATCCATGTTATTTCACCCTTACACCTATTTCTCAATTAATCTTATTCATTTACAGTTTAATTAGCCAGTACAAAACTAGTGTCATGACTTACTTTCCCTTTAGACTTTTTACAGGCGCATTATATTTCATGGAAGATTAGTATTTGTTAAAAGGGCAAGTCAAATATTATGAATCATCTTTCTTGTGTAGCTTTTAAACCCGATATTTGACTTTATTGTAGGTCAAAGATCAAGTCAGTGGATTCTAATGAATAAAAACGGCTATGATAGAACAAATTCGTGACTGGGAATTTACACAGTTCGAGGAGGCGGAATTTCACCACAGTTCCTTCCCTATGGAAACTGAAACTAGTCGCATCACATTGTGCTACCTGCTTGATATCATAAGTAGAAATCAATAAAGCCAGTATAGGTGAGTAAATGGATATTACTCACATGGAACAATTCTGCTTTGTGTGGTTTGAACTGATTCAGCTCTTTCAGTCGAGTCGCACCAGGTACATGGTTGATGAAGTGGGCGCGCCAAACGAGCGAAACAGCCGTTCAGTGTTTAGGTTACTTCAATCTGGCTGGTTAGCAAGCGCTACTAGCTGATATAAGTCGTGTCCAACTACTGATATCAATCGATTTTTAGTTTATGGCGTGAGAGACTTCATATAGGAGGGGTATTAATTTATTGGTATAATTTCAAGTTAGATTGCCTTTTGAATGGGAAAATAAATCTTTGTTTTTGCAGTCAGCCTTCCATCTATGTCTTCTTATTGAAGGAATAGTGTAGTTCCTGCATTAATTGGTGCATTGTTGTTGTGTTTTAAAGTACCAGTATAAAACAGACCCACAAATTCCAGTATTATTCACCATAAATCCATATTCAGTTATAACAGTGTATAATCTCAAATGCCAGGGTTTAATAATTTTTTCCCAAAATCGTGATTTCATAGAACTGACAAAGATATGCAGTTTCATTTAATTGTTAAGTTGAGTGAGAATGAAATATGAAGGCAGTTGGTGGGGGATCTTTGGACCCAAGTTTGGTGCATGTTGGAAATCGTAAGCAATTGTAAGTATCTGAAATCTTGAAGGAGCCATTACACTCCTGTTGGAAGTCAGTCGCGAGCCTGAATAGCTCAATGGTAGGGAATCTAACTACAGTGCTAGGTGACGTGGGCTCGAATTCTAGGGGAGATATTTGATCCTAGATACAGGGCTTTTTGCGGATTTCCTCTAACCATCTAAGATTGGCAAAGTTAAACTTTAAGCACCACTAACTACCACCAATCAGCGAATGACCTCGAACGCACCAATCACGTGAAGGAGACATTTTGTGTGTATGGAATACCTATATTTAGAAAAAAATGCATAAAAACTGTAGAAAAGTGTTACAGAGGATACCTTCCTCCCACATGTGATAAAAATAGCTCTCAGTTTTAGGTTGAAGTATCAACAGAGTATAATTCCATTGTGGGTAAAATTTATTTTGATAAAGTCTCATAGTGTTATACAGTAATATTTAATGAGCAATAAATTGTGCTCGAAACGTGGTCATCAGTAAATATTACTGTATGACACTGTGAGACTTTATCAAAATAAATTTTACACACAATAGAATTATACTCGACCACAGTGCACAAGTTCTATTCTTACATCAACACAGCAATTTAACCACACCCTATGCATGTAATTACTTAGGTCTTCTAACCCTTACAATAACCCTAATCTTCTCTGAACCTAACCCTAACGTGAAAATATCCCTAAACTAACTGTAATCTAACTCGAACCAACCCTAATGTCGCCTTTATTAGCTTAACCTAACCCAAACTTATCCTTGGCTTAGAGCATAACTTAATCTTTTTCAAACCTAAGCTGAAACTTGCCAGATATCCCATTTAATAGCATGACAATTCGATGAGCATATTTTACTGATGATGACAACATTATTTGCCAGGTTTCACTAACTTGCTCAGTGGGAGTTTCAGGGTCATTGGTGTGGTCGCACTCCATTGGTAGTTAGTTAGTGGTGCTTAAAGTTTAACTTGGCCCTAAGATCAATTCAGAGTGCACCACGATGGTAAGCCACCTACCTATCTCAGTAGCCATATAGAGTGATAGAATTCAATCTCCAGCAACACTAAGGACTAGATAGATGTCACCGATTACTCCCTAGTGTTCAGTCATTGTGTGAGTGTGTTTGTTCAATAATTTATTTGGTCTACAATATTAGCATACAAAATAACTTTGTCATGGTGTAAAATAATATTAACATTTGAGCGATTAAGGAGTATGAAAGTATGTCTACTAATAATTGGTTTTGAGGTGAGTTAAATAGGTTTTGAAACCGATAAACGCTAACATTAACAGGGGCACAAGTCAAACAATGAAGCTAAGACAGTTATCACTGTCTTAAAGAGTTAATAGACAGAAGACAAGTAGTTCAGCGAAGAGTCTCTTTTCGGCGAATTCATTTTCATAGCTGTACAATCGCAAATATATATATGGTTGTTTTGTATGTGTGTTTACATTAAATTTGTCAAACGAAAATACAATTAGTAAGTTCAGATGAATTGGATGTTGATATAAGAGAGTAGTAACAAAAGTGATGAGTTGTCACAAACGATTGTTAAAGAAGAGTTACGTAATAACATGAATAGTTTAATGAAAGAGTTGTACTCAGGGTGTACATGGAAACAAAATATACGGAATTACACAAGGGTTTTAAGTAGAAAAATAAGCATACAAACAAAAGTTAAGTCAAATCAAACAAACAAACAAAGAAAAGTTAAGTCAAATCAACACAGTTGTTACCATGGGAGTAGAAGTGGTTGAATAATTTTCTTTTGTATGCACAATTCTGGTTCCTCTAGCCTAATGGCTAGGGCTTCTGCGATGCAAAGAAGACGGAATCGTACTATCTTTGGAAGGTTGTTCTTCACTTTGTAGATTACTTTGAAGGAGGCGTTTGTTGAGATGGAATGACCAGTGTTGACGAGGTGTTCGATTATTGCACTCCTTATGCAGCCATTACTTCCTTTCTGCAGCCACGCTGGATAGTGTTCTTTGACCCTTTTTGACAGGATACGCGTTGAACGACCGATGTACCTGGCTCCACAGCAACAGGTGAACTGATATATACACACAGAAGTGGTCAGGTGCGGGATCTTGTCTTTTGGGCTTCTGCAGATCAGCGGGCGACTAGAGAACACTACTCTCAATGTTGCCGCAAAGAAAGTTCTTCTTAAAGAGGTGGAGATTCTCCTTCTAAGGACGTCACTGAGTAGGTCTCCTTTGAAGTCGAGGTTCATATAAAGTATCTTTTTTGGCACAGATGCTGTCTCCTGCTTTTGGATTTTTTTTATATATCAACACTTAATTCACCTGAACTTAATAATTGTAATTTCGTTTGACAAATTTAATGTAAACACACATACAAAACAACCATATATATATTTGCGATTGTACAGCTATGAAAATGAATTCGCCGAAAAGAGACTCTTCGCTGAACTACTTGTCTTCTGTCTATTAATGTTCGAATGGGAATTTTTCATGAATTAAAGAGTTAAAACCAGTTTTTAATTTGGACCACCGTAGTGGTTTTTCATTAGTTATTTTGACGCCAGTAAGTATCACATATGAAATAAGAGAAACTGGAATGAATGGCTACTTCCTGATACATGGTGAATCTTTGATAGTTGAGGTGACTGCATAAAATTATATAATATAATCATAATGGTGTTACTGTGCTAATAACAACAGGAGTGCATCGACCCTATATAAACTTAAATGTATGTCACACGTCAAACACACTAATTAACGTGAGAATTGTGCCAAAATTTATTTATTCACTTACATCAGATTATGGTACAAAATGTCATGGTTTAAATTCGTGATTTCAGTAAGGTAATGTCATGTATGCATTAAATATTTTGAAACTTTACAAATTTTTAGTTCAGTGACCTTCGACTGAGTTTAAACAATGCGTGATAGTTGTTTATCTCAGTGTTGAAAGTTGACTACGCGCACATTTTGAGTTTAAATAAAAATCACTTGTATACTGATTTAGATAATGATGATTTGTGTTGACCTTCGCAGGAAACACTAATTTACTAAAATCCACAAAATAAACTCATCTGAACTGTATGGGACAAACTTGGTCAGTAGAACGGGTGAGTGTTTAACAACAGTAAGGAAAACTGTTTTCATTGTAAAAACATGAATTCAGTTATTATGGAAATGATTTAGGGTTCACTTGATTCCTGTATTTAGTTGTTGGTATTTTATTTCAAAGTTCCATCAAGGAATGAGGCAAACTAACTGATGGCATGAATACTAAACTTGTGGTTTTAATTTAAAAATAGGGTTTGTCCACTTTTAACTAATAGATTTCTGTAAAGAAGAGTTAGTCCACAGGAAACTATAGACTCAGACATTGAGAATTTCATGTTATCTATGTAATTTGAAGTTGGCGGTTTGATGGACAGATTTTGACTGATATACTGAGCACTGAACAATTGGCTTATATCAGTGAATTATACGAGAAAGTAATCATAGCTTGGGGAATTTATTGATTAGGTTGGTGACTTTGGCTGTGAATAATCTTAAGGGGAACATGAACATCCGGAATGCCCCATATAATCTTTAAAGGGTTTTATCAGCAAGCAAAGTTTCCAACAGACTGAATTATGTTGTCATATCATAGCTAGATGAAATATACATTGCAGAATACAAAAAAGCCATATCACTTAACTAAGTGGTCGCAATATTCATTTATTTGAAAATGTTGACCAAAACACTTAGGAGTAAGCAGTTGCATTCGACAACATCCGGTGACCGATTCATGTAAATTTACTAGATTCACGCTGAGAACTAATCTTCACTATTAGGGATTTCGCCATCACAATTCTGGAGGAGATTGGTTCCCACTACGTGAGAGATTACGACGCCGACAATGATATCATTTGTAGTCATAACCTAACAATGGGGTTAGACAGGGTTGCCCAATCTCTCCATTTCTCTTTAACTTTGCCATCGATGACATTCTGGAGTCAGCTCTGAAAGATGTACGTGAAGGTGGTGTAGATCTGCTACCTGGAGATAGACTTTTCGACCTCGAGTATGCAGACGATATCGTCTTACTGTGCGATAGCATGCAGGCTGCCCAAATCGCACTTAATCAGTTGGCGATCAGTGTCTGTAAGTATGGTATGTACTTTGCGCCGTCTAAGTGCAAAGTACTGTTACAAGATTGGCAGGAGCCTGTACCTGCACTCACTCTTGCAGGTGAACCGCTTGAAGTTGTCGGTAAGTTTGTGTATCTGGGTAGTTGTGTGAGTGCTGGCGGAGGGGTGACGGATGAGATTTCCAACCGTATAATGAAGGCTAGGGTGGCATACATCAACTTCAGCCACCTCTGGCGCCGTCGCGACGTTAGCCTGGCTGTCAAAGGTTGGATATAAAATGCTTCGGTGCGGGCTGTCTTGCTCTACGCCTGTGAAACCTGGCCTCTCCGAGCTGAGGATGTGCGACGGCTCTACATGTTCGATCATCGCTGTCTCCGCAGGATTGCTTGCGTTCGATGGCATCATCGCGTGAGTAATTCTGAGTTTCGGTGGCGTGTGTTTGAACACAGTGGAGATCACCATTCATTGAGTGTCGTCATCTGGAAACACCGGCTCCGGTGGCTTGGACATGTGCTGCGAATGTCATCCCAGAGGCTTCCGTACAGGTCTCTGTTCGCTAGCCCTGGGACGGGATGAAAAAGGCGGAGGGGTGGTCAGTCCATGACGTGGCGTCGTGGGATGAAGGATGTTTGTGCTAGATTAGCATCGGTTGGTGCGTCACGACTCCCTGGTTGGGGTCCGCGAGATAGCTCGAATCGATGGCTCGAAACGTTATCGGATATGGCCAAGAATCGTAATCAATGGCGAACGTGTTGCAATTTCCTTCTTTCTTCCCTTCCTGATGATAGTTAACGAATACTGTTTGAACTTGTTAAACATGACTGTTTTCCTTCCAGATGAAGTTCTTTATCCGTTCTCTACTTATATTTTTTACTTTTGATCTATGTTGTTTTATTATTATTGTGTGGCGCATCTTTCTTGGTGCCATATTGTACCAAGTTTTTTCTGCGTTTAAATAAATAATAATAAGTAGTCATAACAGTAGTGGTTATCGTGTGAATGACCGAAGAAGATTCCTGACTGTCCAGTTAACAAGCTGGGGAAACCACATCCACGCCGTCTGATCTCATGGATTCCTAGTTATTGCCGTATTTACTCACTTATTCTGAAATCTGAGCAAAGTCATCAGCTTTAAAAATAGTGTGGATATTTCAGGAACCTACTCTTACCTTTGATTTTATCGAAGAAATAAACATCAGTTGACTAGTTTCCCAAAGGCTTTCAACATTTGGCGTCATCCTTTCTCCAGTTGAGAAATCTTCCTGATTCCAGAGATGGATAAGTTTAGTTTTTCCGAGTCATGAGGTTTAAGCAGCGATGATGTATTGCTTTACAGGTAGGGTTTCTGGCTCCATGTACAACTTTCCTTCTTTTTCGGGCTTAGGATTTACTGTAAACTAGGCCTAGGAGTCGGATGTGAAACCCTGAGTTTGGTGTGCGTCTGAGGGTTACATGAAGAATATTCTGTAGGGAGAAAGCGAAAGCTTGTAGGCACTTATGCAGCTGGTTGTCAGCAATGGCAGATCATTGAGTGCTTTATGTCCTACTAAAAACTCAAAGAATAAATGGAATCAGGTATATGAAATTTTATCACTTTATTCCTGAAAGTATTCTCCGTAAGAATACTAAAAATGAGATGAATATCTGTTTGTCTACCAACCACAGGTGCCAAACTTCTAGAAACGTTTAATTCTCAAACACCTTAAAATTACTCCTTCGAATACAGTGTAACTCTCCACAGTGTTTGAGTAGAAGCAACCTGACATGTCGGGGTATATAAACGATAAGGTATAACAGAATAACATAAAACTGCATACTTCTGACTGACTGAGATAAGCAGTTGCGCACCACACACACATCCACCAGTAGTGCTTGCTAGCTAGATCGAAATGACCCAATCACCGGAAAGTCGTCTCCCTTGTTTGGGTTTGAGCTCCTCAATTGCGTACCTGGTTCGATTAAAACTTGCAGAGTCAAATGCTTTCAAACCACCGAATTTCTGGCCAGCTATGTAGGCAAACTGATGACACCACAAATCACCTCAAATTGTGGATTCGATTTATAAGTGAATATAATCTCAATAAAAAAAGAAAGAAAAAAGAAGCAATCTTATATTTCACCTCACAAATTAATTTTGCCCAAGTAGTTAGCCAGGTAGAACTCTAGTGGTTTGAATTGATTCGGCTTTCTGATCTGAATCACACCAGCTAAAGCGATGATGAGATTCTCTTCGAATAAATGACACTGCCATCTGGCGTTTGGATCATTTCCAGCTGGCTGGCAAGCATGAACTATTGGCTGATGCCAGTGGTATATTCAGCTACTCATATCAATCATTCAGTAGTATATAATGTGGTGCAATTATTCTTGATTTATTGTTTGTTGTTTATGATATCAATCAGACTACGCATTGCTATCTGAAAAGTTTTAGTTTCCAAAGGACACTGTGGTGGAATCACACAGCGAACTGTGTTATTTCTAGACAGGATGGAGGATTTCATCATGAGCTGACATCAGTTAGAGAACCACTGGAAAACCTGAGAGTACTGGACAGCTGTTTCGTCCTAGTTTGGGACTCTTCGTCAGCAATCAAACCAAATCCCTAAAAAGTCAATATTTGAAAATTATTTCTAGACTACTGGGAATTAAATTCAATGAGAAGCATTTACAAGTTTGCAAAACGTTCATGTACAAAAAAAACCAAAGCCTGGAAGGGTTGAAACGATTCGTCATGGGAGAGCAACTCAGAAAATGTGAGAAGAAATCTACTGTGAATACTAATGAAATAAACCTTATATTATATTTGTAATGAAGAAATACTGCAGACAGTGTTAAGCTTAACAAATGAAACTATTTCCAAAAGGCTTAAAGCTTAAGTTCCCAGAAGATCCCTAAAACAAATATATAGTTCTAATAATAACAATAATAATAATAACATTATTCTACAAAAAATGTTTGCGCAATATACAAAATTCCCGGTGTAATTTATTGCATAATATTTTCCCCTTCATTCAGGATCTTCAAGCAAAATGGCAATCTACAGTACATCTTGTAACTCAGTGCTGTTCAGTCTGAAGAATAAAAGGCATACATGAAGAATAGCTATCACAGAATGCGAACGCACCAATGGCCCTGAGTTGACCAATGAGAATCAGCTGTTTATTTTACATAAAAAACCTTAACGCTAAACCTAATGTTTACCTTAATCCTAACCCTAATACTAATCATAACCCAAACATGCTATCAACCCATTATCCAAACAGTACTTAAAAACCACACTGTAATGAAATTAGAACTTCACTTCGTGCACAGCGTTCATGGTAGCACTGATATAATGGCAGGTTCTACAATCCAATGAATGGTATATGCCTAAAGTCAGCCATGGTCACTATTCTTTAATTTAAAAAGATACATGACGCCATCTGGTGAACCATAGATATAATTGGATGGTTGGAACAATGAGAAATAGGGTAAATTGGATGAATTTTGTCGGGTAGAAATTCACGGAGCCCAATGATTTAAGCGTTGGTGGCACAGGAGTAGGATGCTCGCCAACCACGCCACAGGTGGTTCGGGGTTTCGAACCTTGGCCACAGACGCACTCCTTCACCTCGCTAAGCCAGTAATAAGACTGGTAAAAAGGGATGGTTGGGTGGGCATGAGGCTAGCAACCCTATCTTGTAAAAATAAGCACCACTGCTATCGAAACTTCAAGCCTCTAGTTTGAAGCGGCCTATGTTTCACTGGGAACGTAAAGAAATAAAAAAATTTGCAAAAGAATAGACACGGAACAAAGAATACTCTTTTCGATAAATTCATCATCAGGTTCTACATTTATATATACATTATAATGAATGAATGAATTAGTCTTGTGAACGACATTAATGTTTAAATAACATCGAATAATTAATATTGATAGATTGCAGCCGAACAGCATCAACATAAAATAAACTGAATGTCAGAAGAATTAGGAAAGGTAATCGTACAAATTCATGAGTTTATAGTCTCTACTGAGGGCCAGGGCAGTAGTAGGGGCTGGACTTGCTTCTTTTGAACACAAAGCACTGGTTGTTTGAGGCGAATTGCAATAGCCTCTGCTGTTTGCAGCATGCGGTGCTTCGACGATTTTGGTAATTTGTTAGGCAACCGGTATATTATAGAGAAGGATTCTTCAACACTGGTTGGCTTTTTGGCCGGTTTGCACCAGATGGTGTAATATCGAGCTGTTAATAGTTTTCGTTACACCTTTACTTAGTCATAGTGAGATATGTTCTCGAGCGAGTTATGTTGGCCGTTGCTCTAAGAACTTGATTTTTCGTGCTCGAGAACATCTCTCACTATGACTAAGTAAAGGTGTAACGAAAACTATTAACAGCTCGATATTACACCATCTGGTGCAAACCGGCCAAAAAGCCAACCAGTGTTGAAGAATCCTTCTCTATAATATACCGGTTGCCTAACAAATTACCAAAATCGTCGAAGCACCGCATGCTGCAAACAGCAGAGGCTATTACAATTCGCCTCAAACAACCAGTGCTTTGTGTTCAAAAGAAGCAAGTCCAGCCCCTACTACTGCCCTGGCCCTCAGTAGAGACTATAAACTCATGAATTTGTACGATTACCTTTCCTAATTCTTCTGACATTCAGTTTATTTTATGTTGATGCTGTTCGGCTGCAATCTATCAATATTAATTATTCGATGTTATTTAAACATTAATGTCGTTCACAAGACTAATTCATTCATTCATTATAATGTATATATAAATGTAGAACCTGATGATGAATTTATCGAAAAGAGTATTCTTTGTTCCGTGTCTATTCTTTTGAGAATTTTAATGGGCATTTTTAATCAGTTAAAATAAAAAAATATTAAAATGATTTAAGCAATCTCCCCCCATACTTATCATTCAATCGTCTCAATTTATAGACCGTCGCAGAATTTGCACTGCAAAGAATAGATACTACACATGATCTTAGCCGACAGAAGCGAGAAGCCTGGTTAAATTTGAAGGATATAGGCTGATGGGTGGGGAGTGGGAAACCATTCATAAATGAATTTAATTGGTGGATGGTGACTAGCAGTGGAATCCACTATGTGCATTTCGTCCAATTTGGGACTCCCCAGCTGGATGTACCTGTATTTCCCGGTGAATGATAATGTTCCCCCCGAGTCTCGAACCCAGTAACCATAGTTTCCAACTCCAAAGCGTTATCCATTAGACCACTTGAGCCACGAAAGCCACCTCTTGTGCAACGGGTCATATTAATTATCTAACTGAATTTTAGATTTTTCCCGTCGATTGATTGGACCGAAGTACTTGGTCTCAGGTTGGCTGGCTTCTTGTGCAGATGCTTCGACGATGTCTGGGCATTTAATTAGAATTTAATTGGTGGATGGTGACTAGCAGTGGAATCCAGGATGCGCATTAACATGACCCGTTGCACAAGAGGTGGCTCTCGTGGCCCAAGTGGTCTAGTGGATAACGCTTTGACGTTTGAAACTATGGTCACTGGGTTCGAGACTCGGTGGGAACATCATCACTCACTGGGGAATGCAGGTACATCAAGCTGCCGGACGAGTCCCAAATAGGACGAAATGCGCGTTATCCTGGATTCCACTGCTAGTCACCATCCACCAATTAAATTCTAAATTACATGCCCAGACATCGTCGAAGCATCTGCACAAGAAGCCGACAGACATGTCAACCTGAGACCGAGCACTTCGGTCCAATCAATCGACGGGAAAATCTAAAATTCAATTTAAACATCCATAAATGAGTCACAGGAACGACTGTTATTTCAGTTATCAATCTCTATTGTCATATTTACTGCAAAATTGTAGCTCATTGGCTTAAGCCCTAAACTGCCAGCCTAATGAGTCACAGCTATGAATCCTGCTCTACTTACAACTGGGTAGTATAACATCATCAACCCACACACCTTTACCATACATAAATATACATAAACTCTCTCGTTTGTTAAAAACATTATCTCTCTCTCTCTCTGTTAAAGTACATTGTAAAAAAATCGATATACTATTGTTGTTTTGCTTCCAGTTTTCGAAATTTTTCTCTACACTACAACTTTTGACGTAAACACTTGTGATTAAGATCATATGCTTGCAATCAGGCCTTTTATAGTTGCGTGGACTATTTATATATATGTAGGAAGAAAAAATGAAGGAGATAAAGAATTGGGAAATAAAAATTTCCAAAATCTAATCAAAACAGGAAACTAACTGTCTAACGCCATCATCATGTGTCCTTAAAATGTCCTTCAAAATTTATATTTATGTCTGAGTAAAGCTATCGATCTATTTTGAATTATCTTTTCTAACTACACCCACTACTGATGACGTTTTATTTTTCTTCCAATTTCTTTTTTGCCTATATCATAATTTTTTTATTTTGACTAAAAGGGTGAAGATTTTATTAAGTTATTCGAAATATGAATCATTAAAAACATCACTAGTGCGTCGGTGGTGTAGCGGTTAGAACGCTCGCCGACCATGCACATGGTCCGGGGTTCGATCCCCGGCCACAGACGCACTCCTTTACCTCGCTAAGCCAGATACAATGCTGGTAAAGAGGAAAGATTGTGCATGAGACTAGCAAACCCATCCTGTAAAAATTAAACACTGCTACAGAAACTACAAGCCACTAGTCTGAAGCCCTCTGTTCCACTGGGGAACGTGAAGGAAATAGAAAACATCACGGCTTTATACAGCCGACAAAAGTGACATAATAATAATACTCATATAAATAATAATCTATTATCCTTTTAGAGTTTAGTTGGTGGGTGGTAACTATCAGCGGAATCCAGGATGTGCATCTGGTCCTATTTGGGACTCGTCATCTAGATGTACCTGCATTCCCCAGTGAGTGATGATTTTGCCACCGAGGCTCGCACCCAGTGCCCATAGTTTCCTTTTACTAACTTTCTGAGTGGAACTTAAAGCTTCAGCAGCACACGATTCTCCGTTATCCCATTCAGCAGAGCTGCATGACTTCACACTCATTCTTCACATCATCTTCTCCATTTCTCTCTCAGAGGTATACCCAAATTGTCACTTTTCATTCGAGTTCCACCCAACGACCTGGTGTATGATGTACTGCATTGAGGTCTGTTCAGCGTATGTGGTAGAATCCATCTCCATCTGATCTTTAGCATATAGAACGAAGGTACGCACTGATGACAGGCGGAAGCAAATGCTGGTGTCCCTCAAGGCCCTGTCCTTTCACCTTTTCTGTTTTCTTTCTTCTTGCATGACTTGCCTCGCGCTGATGAAATGAACTTTGTTAAGTATGCTGATAATCTGGTTGTTTCAATACCTGTTAACTCCTAGCTAGATTCTTTTACTAAGATTAACAGCTTTCTATCAGGAGTCAGCAAATGGTCTTTGTCTAATGGCCTTAAACTAAATCGTTTCATATGTCAGACTGTCAATTTCAGTTTTCGGAGTAAAAGAAAGTCAAATGAAGCTGTTGGTTCTTATGACCGTTGCAAAATTGATGATAGTGATATAGAAATCAAGTCAGATGCTAAATATCTTGCACTAATTCTTTCTTCTGATTCATCCTGGTCTTCACGTGTCTTTGCGATTTCCAGAAAATATTCCGTCTGACTTTTCACATTAAGAAGTTAAGGCACTCAGGAATAACTCAACCCCTCCTCTTACAGTTTATCAATTCGTGCATCTTACCTATTCTTCTTTACTGTCCACTCTTATTCTTTCCTGGATCGCTTAAAAAGACTATGTCATACTTTGTAGAACTCTGAAGACTGTCAATAGGGCGACTGGTATCTCATCGGGCCATATCGTTGACATCGTCATTGATGATAGGCACTTGATGTCATGTAACAAATTTACCAAAGAGATTTTGTCAGACTGTGAACATCATTTTTACCCTCAGCTTTCACATTGTGTTTCCTTAGGTAAAACAAGAAGCCATTTCAAAAGACTTTATACGCGCATGTCTAAGCATAAAAATTACACAACAACATATTTGACACGTATTTTATGGGATGAAAGCAGTGTCAGGGACGAACTAACTAACCTTCTTTGCACTACTAAATAAACCATTTTCTCCATCCTTATTCCACGAAGCATTTTGCTGTGATTCTTCTTCTTATATTTATAACCCTCTCATTTTTTGTTTATTTTCCCATAAGTGTAAACATCATTGAAACTGTGTAATATTTGTTCTCCCTTCACCGTGCTATTTCAAGAGAACATTAGATTCAACACTCTATAACATGCTAAAATTTCTAAACTGTATCGACATTACTGTCTGAAACAAACCCACTATTATTATTATTCTCATTTTATATTTTTCACATTTTTGACTTTCTTCCTACTGCAAATTTGGACAAATTCCTGTGGTTAATTTTATTTATATTTTGAGTAAATCAGATGCAATATTGTGACAAATACTGAGAATTCCACTCTGTATTATAATTACAGTTTTTGGAATAAAGCAGATCATTATTATTTTTATTATTATTATTAAAGATGTGACCTCCACTTACATTTCTCCCATCACTGGTGATTGGTGTATGTTGTTGTTGGTTGGATGTTTACATCACCTCTGTTTTCTTTATGTTCACCTAAAATTCTATCTTCACTGACTCTTCTGACAATTTGTCGATGATGTTTTGAAGTTCTTAGAGTTCTTCTTCCATTAGTGTTGAAGCTTAGGCAGACTGAACATTTTGTTTATTTTTGTCATTTTGGTCTGTTTGAGTACTTAACGACCAAAAAAACAACAACAAGAAACAAACTTGAGGCAGATGTCTCTGAAGTGTTTAAAAATCACTGTGATTGGACTAGATTAGACCGTAAACATTTTTAACTTACGTCATTTGTTTTTTCATTTCGGTATACATTCTCATGCCTCAGTGATTCTGCATACCACCATTTTCTTACAAATCACTACACTTGGTTGAAAATCACCTAAATGAGATCCATCCAAATATCAAATTCACCATGGAATATGAACATAAAAATGAGTTCAATTTCCTTGTTCTAAATGTAAAAAGAACAAACGAAGGCATAATCGAAAAGTCCATCTATATAAAAATAAATCTGGACTGGAAAATATCTTCACTATAACAGCTTTTGTCCCATAAGCTATAAAAGTGGATTAGTGAGGAATTTGTACGACAGAGCCAGGAAGCTATGTTCACCAAACAAGGTCGAAGAAGAACTAGATTTCGTCGAGAAATGCCTGAGGGAAAATGGATACCCTATGGGATTTATACAGAAGTATAGCAGAGAAAAAGATAAGAAGGAAAAGAATCCAACTGTAGAAAAGAAAAAAGTGTTTATTTGTCTTGCATTCACAGGAGATGCAGCGTCACAAAAGATTGACAGAAGACTGAAAGGAGCAATAAATAGAAGCTTCCCGGCAGCAAAACTCATAACAGTATACAACACCACTCCTTCTAGAATCCACTCAAAACTGGATAAGTACCCTGCTGATGTCACCTCCAACTGCGTTTATGAATTTACGTGCACTTGCGGGAGCAAGTACATTGGAAGGACAGAAAGAAGGGCTTCTATCCGGTTTTCTGAACATATTCCAAGAAACCTATGCCTGAAAGGAAGCAAATATTCTCAGAGTGCAATTACCAGACATATTGTTGATACCGGACATCTCGTAGAGATTTCTATGTCCTTCAAAATATTAAATAGACAAAGGACAGCAAATTTACTACGATTTGCTGAAGCGATCGCAATCAAATGATTCAAACGAGACTTATGTAGACAGAAAGAGAGTGTGACTAATCTCTCATTCCCTTGGTAACTGATTGTTGATTTTGATTACAATAATTAGTCATCTAATTCAGTGATCTCAACTCACTGAACAAATCTTAATCTCATAAACTGTAACCGTCTTTGTTCTTTAGAGTTACTATGTGAACCTACAAGCTAACACTGTTTCTGTTAATCAATTTTTTCTGTTTTCTGTCTTACCCATCCCCCCTCTTTTCAACTTTAAAAGTGTATAGATTGATGATGAAAACTTAAACTAAAAATTGTAATGCTTTCATTTTTGGATGCGTCAACTTCATCTCTTCTTTACTAACACTCAAACATTAAAGTATGTTATTATCATTTATATAACCATTGTAATTTCAGGTAGTCTGCAGATGATGAGAACCTGTGAAACAGAATGATATCATTTTATGCTGCAAATTTTGTCTTCCTTTCTTTATCGAAAATCTATTCACTTGTAAAATATTTTGAATGTAAATAATTGTAGTAGACGAATATTGAGTGTAAGGCGGTAATCACCACGAATTCTAGGTGTTTTCCTATCAGCCTTAAGTGGCGTCACAATGGAAGTAGCCCAATTTGAAGATTCAACTGGCATAAGTATGCCCTGTTCAACCAACTTGTCTAACTCTTTCTTAACTGCATCTCGCAAACCATATGGAATTAATCGGCGCTTTAGGAAGATAGGATCACCATCTATTTCAAGGTGGATGGGCTGAATCTTCATGCCACCTACACATTTTGGACGTTGGAGAACTAATTATTTGAACAAAGATTCATCAAACAACTCAGTACAAAGTGAGATTTCGACATCTAACAATCTAAGGGCTTTTAATTCCAATAAAGATGGACCATATTCCCTAACAAGAAAGGGGATATTCACAAAACTACCACTGTCCGATTTCACGCCAATGTTCGTAGCATCAATAAGAGGTAGTTTATGACCAGTTTTACCTGTAGTGGAAATAGTTTTGGGTCTACCTGGGCATGCTTACAAAGCGATAGTAAATCTTTCTTAGAAATTATAGATTTAGTACTCCCAGTATCAATTATAAAACAGTGAGACTTGCCTGAACTTGTGTTCAAGGTTCTCATTAGATGAAGTTCAGTACTATGAAAAGTTGAAAGAGACATTGACTTCATTTTACCAGACGAATTGGGAGAATCATGAAAATTCTGAGTAGCACAAGTATTTGAACTCCTGCAAACAGACTTTATGTGCCCAATTTTACCACATTTATGGCACTTAGCACCCCGAAAACGGCAAGCACTTAGTAGATGAATCTTTCCACAAGAAAAACACGGTTTGATGTTTTTGCTCTCTGTGTGCATTCCATTACATGTGGATGACAGTTTGGATTTCTTTTTATGAACACCTGTATTATCAACTTTGGACAGCCTGACATCAGACACTGACGTACTGAGAGCTGGGTATTCACTGTTGACATCTTCATATATAATACATAAATCCTTAGCAGTTTGAAAGGTGCAGGAAGTAATCTGAATCAACTCTTTCTATAACTTCGGAATATTGATTTCAGCAATTAGCGATTAGACGATCATGTAGTTGAGTATGGAGCTGATCTCTAAAGTTGCACTTTGAAGCTTGTATCTGAAACTGAAGAATAAAGTCTCTAATCTTCTGGTTGGGAACACGAACAAGTTTGTTGAAGTGAGCCCTCTCTCGTGTTTCGAAAGTTGTTATGTGGAAGTGATCTGTTAGAAGTTCACGGAGTTTATCATACGGCGGAGAAATTGGTTTATCTGGAAATGACAGAGTTTTCACTAGGCTCTACGCATCTAGCCCAATAGCAGTAATAAAATGAGCCGAAATTTTGTCATCGCGAACATTCTTCGACATGCACCATGCGTCAAAGCAATCAAGATAATCGGCGATTTCCCGCGGCGAACCATTCTTAGGCGACTTTCCAAGATTATTTAATTCCATAGCGACGCCAAAATGTTATAATTATTTGTAATAGTAGAAGTCGTATTTCGCAATGACAGAATTACAGGAAATCAACCGAAAACACAGAGATGGATGACTTTAGGAATTTGTATTTGAGGGAATTATTTGTAATTCATACAATAAATATATTGTCAAACAGCAGTAAGTATTTAAACAATACAGTGATAGAAACTGTCAATAACCACAATAATTTACAGATTCAGCATTCATTTTATGCAGCCTATCTCTTTTCACAGTAGGCCATTTGTCTACATGCAAAATATGAAGTAGTGTTCATTACCATGTTTATGGTATACTTTTGGAGTTCATTAAAGCCAACATAGGTTACAGTAGTCGTAAACACAAACTGGCAACGGTAAAGAAAAAGCCTCTGTTTTTATATCTCCAATTCAAGGGAGATACTCCTGTGGAGATTCTATCGCTACGTTTGACCAGGGAGATCAAGAAAACTTTCTACTCTGCACGTCTGTGTCTATCCTTCAGTAGCCGTCCAATATTCACCCAGCAACTGAAAGATGTCTTACCTAGCCTTAGCCCTTCTTCATGCATATACCATTTCAACTGTTCCTGTGGTTCAAGTAATGTAGGGCGCACGATTAGGCAGGTTCATCTACGGGTTCGAGAACATTTACCAGCTTGGTTCAGCAACAGGGAAATTAGGTGCATAAAAAGATCGATCCTATCAAACTTGGTCGATACTGGACATCGCATCGACGTCAGCACAGCTTTCAGGGTTATATACCGAATTCCGAAGTCGTTATCACATACAGTTCCCTTACGTCTCCTACACATAGCTGAAGCTGTTGCAATAAGATCGACTAAACCCGAACTTTGTATCCAAAAAGAACACGTCTAGACCTTGTTCCTACAGTGGCCAAACTTGGATTGAGGATTCTTCTTGTCACCAAGAGTGCTCCTTCCCCTTAACCCTCTTGGCTTTTTTCTTTGCTAATTATTACAAATATTATTATTACAATTATTATTATTATTATGCCCTTCAGACAAACATTCTCTCAATACTATCGAATTTTCCATTTATACTATCCGGACTTATTATTAGTGATATTATCTCTTTTCTCAATGTATGCCTCCACCTGTTTCATTTCACATATTCGTTATTTCATAATGAACCTCTCATTGCAGTCTTACTATCTCCTCCTCTTTAATACATACCACTTTGTACTAGCCACTCTCTCACCTGACACCTTTTATAACCTTGAACTGACTTGTCAATTTTCCTATCCCACACTCTACAAATCTATTATGACTAATCACCACCATTGTCTCCCATTTTACATTATTTTGTAATCGATTTCAGCCTAACACGTTTGTCACACAAATACGACTATTTATTTTCACACCCCATAACTAATCTGTTATTCTACGTTAAAAATGTATTCGCCGCATAACTGGCCTTTATTGTAACGACAACAAATATTATATTTTATAATTGTAAGAACCTGAAGAGAAATTATTGAAAAGAATATTCTTCGTTCAGATTGACTTTTAATTCATAATATGGGAATATTCCACATTATCAAATCCTACTTTTGATGTATTTCAAATTGCACAAAACCTTCTAAGATCTCTCAGCTGTTTTTTAAGCATTTAACTTTAACCACCGAAGAGTCTGTAGTGAGAGTCAGCGTGTCAACAGAGATCCATTATTGCGGTTTAATATAATAAATCAAGGAGGAATTGAAAAGTAATAACTCAAAAAACTATCAACCGAAATTATTACAATAAATGCCTGCGAGCTTAGTGGATAACATTTCGACATCTAAGACTATGGATGCGTAGTTTGAATTTCAGTGAGGTGCAGGCATATTCAACTAACAAGTTCTAAATTGGACAAAACGCGAGTCCTGAATTTCACTGTTAACAACTGTCAAATAAATATTACTTCTTAACTGAATTTTAGATTTTCCCGTCGATTGATTGGACCGAAGTGCTCGGTCTCAGGTTGATATGCCTGTCTAGTGGCTTCTTGTGCAGATGCTTCGACGATGTCTGGGCATGTAATTTCGAATTTAATTAGTGGATGGGGACTAACAGTGGAATGCAGGACAATTCGCACTTCGTCTTATTTGGGACTCGTCCTGCAGCTGGATATACCTGCATTCCCCAGTGAGTGATGATGTTCCCACCGAGGCTGGAATGCAGTGACTATAGTTTCAAACGTCAAAGCGTTATCCACTAGACCACTTGGGCCACAAAGCCACCTCTTGTCCAACGGGCCAGATTAATTATTTAATTGAATTTTAGATTTTCTCGTCGACTGATTGGACCGAAGTGCTTGATCAAATAGGACGAAATGCGCATCCTGGATTCCACTGCTAGTCACCATCCACCAATTAAATATTACTTTTGTTCATCAAAGATATTTTTAACGGACTAGACTTCCATGATCACCTGTAAAGTTTTACATTTTACTTCAATATGTAAAATTATCAGGTGTTCCAATGTAAAATTTGAGGGTAACAATAATAAACCTTGTGACGCATATTAGTTTTGGCGTGATAATGAACCGAAAGAAAGATGATGATGTAATCGAAGTAGCAAAAACTACTATGTGGTGTAGATTAGAATCAATTTTACCTGATATACGACACTGACTGAAGTAATAATCTGCGTTACAATTAAACTGTTGAATGTTCTTTGTAAAGAATTATATTTGTAAAATCTCAGCGAAATTGAAATGAGTAATTCCAACATTTCGTTCGGCAATCTGGTCCGAACTTCTTCAGGGAAATTAATCGCAATAACATAACAGAGGTTTATATATAAAAGGAGCATTTTTTGTTTTTAAAAACTTAGTCCAATCATGAGTCATTCAACAAGTATCAACAAGTATAATAAACAAAATTTTATGAGCTGTGGTCAAAATTTGACCTCGGACTTACAAATATTGGTCTACCTTTGTTAAACACTTTAAATAGAGTGTGTATGTGTGTGTGGGTAAACAGTTGTAAAACATTTCTTAACGTCTCCATAAGAAGATTTGGACAGTCGAGATTTCTGACCAAGTATTAATAATTAGTGATACATATCCATTGTTTATTTATTAATAAGGATTTCCTATGCATCAGCTAACATCACGCCTTCATGTCTGTTCACACTGTTAGTATCTAGAATTTTATGATTAGACGTATTTTCAAAATTATGGTGTTTAGGATTAGAGTTTAGTAGAAGCACCCTGTCGGACTTATTGCTTTGCCTTCTTTCTGAAGATTGAGCTGCTTTATTCGACCTACTGGAGTTGTCAGGTGACTCAACAGCTACGGATTTAGGATATGCATTCTGTTGCAGTCAACGGAGATTGAAAACACGATGATTGTTCCAATTACACAGTTTCTTTGTTAAGTTAATTCGATTGCAAAATAATTCAAATGAACTGTCGTCAAGATTTGACAGAATAGTCTACTTCTCACTCGGCGCCCAAATATTTTAGAACTATTCTGTCAAATCTTGACGACAGTTCATTTGAATGTTGAATGTTCTACGCTGTGCTTTTGATATTTATACTACTAGGTGTTCATGAACACGTCAGAATGATGTTCTTCTGACACGGCAGGTGAACTGAGAAGTAAACACTAAAGTTGCTAACAGTGAGATCTTATCTTAGACAATTTGATGGACAATAGCCTGTGTAAAATAGATAAAGCGTAAATATGCAAAAAAGAACCTTCTTCGAAGTACTGTTGACAGATGGCTTTAGAGAATTTCATCAATGATAGCCTTTTAAGATGTATCACTTGCAGTTGGTTGTTTTTTGGGTACAAATAGGTTTATAGATGAAAAGTGTTGGATATTTCCTGTGAGTTAAAGTGCTTATGAAGGGTTACTATTCTATACTCCATGTATTTTAGTTTCAAATGCACCAGACTAGCTAGCTGCTAGCCATATTGGTAGACAGCAATTTACGTCAATGTTTACATCCCATATCTTGGCCATCAGAAAAAAAAACAAGAACAAAGACTAACTCAACCAACAGTCACAGCAGACTTTGCTTGGGCGGATACGAATCGCAGATATATGGTTTGACCAGCAAAGAAATGGCATAGAGGTTGAAATTACATCTCATATCAAATACCTTAGACTGAGTATTTCCTCCGATCTTTCCTGGTCCTCTCACATCTTGCTGTTTACTAGAAAGATGTTTCGCTTAACTTTCTACGTTACGAAGTTAAGGCAGTCTGGTATAAATCAGTCTTTGCTTTCTCAGTTTGTCAATTCTTGTATTCTACCCATCTCTCTTTACTGCTCCCCATTAATCTTTCCTGGACTACTTAAGAAAGACTTTGCTTTGCTGAGAAGGGCACTAAAAGCTGTTAGTAGGGCAAGTGGGATTTCGTTAAACCAACTGGTTAACACCATTGTGGATAGACATATAATGTCATGTAAGAAACTAGCGAATACTATATTGTCAGACCCTGAGCATCCTCTCTATACGCAGCTCTCTCCTTGCATTTCATCTGGTAGAACTAGAAGCAGCTATAGGAGGCTATATGCTAGGACTACCAAGTACAAAAACTCCACAATACCTTATCTGGCACAGCTGTTATGTGATGAGAAATCCCTTAGGTATGACACGATCAACTTACTGCGGCACTCTAACAAATAGTTCCCATTAGCTTTTGTTTTCCTTTCTTTGTAACTATTATATTGTTGCTCACATATTCTATTACACACTAAATTTATATTTCATATCCTGTGGTGCATTGTTTATGTATGTGAATGCAACGCTGTTCTCTTTTTTATTTCTTTTATTTATCTTTCTTTTCTTTTTGTTGTTGTTGCTTTTTATTTTTAAAACCTTATAAAATTTATGAGGTAATTAGATGCAATATTGTAATGCACACTGAAAATTCCATAACTGTACCACAAATACTGTTTGAAATAAAGCTATTATTATTATTATTATTATTAGAAACGGTCGCAAAGAGACGACAGAATAACTTCCAGTGAGAAAACGACCAATCAGAATACGCTGTTTCTCTGCTAATAATAACGAATAATAATGTACATTTAAAAATACATAAATATCTCTTGATTTCCTCGGTAAACGATCTGTTGCCTAACCCTTGTCTTCCGTCCGTACATGATAACATGATATCAGAGTGTGATATCACCTTTGTCGGCAATTTATTGGTTTTGACGTAGAATTTATCACAACCAGCTGGAAGTGTTGAAGGCTAGTGTTTCGTTTTTATCTAGAGTCCTTCTTGATTGCCATTCCAGAACTTTAATCCTAGTGAAATTTAACAATTTCAGATCTCCCATTCAGGCAATTAACTTTTCTATGGTTTCTAGTCTTCGGTGATTCGTCACCCTATCGGCAATTAATCCTGACTACAGTATTTTCACCTTATTCAACCTTATTCAACAGCTGTACGACAACGGCACATGTCAAGTGATCCACAACGGAAAACTCAGTGAGGCTTTTCGAGTAAACACAGGAGTCAGACGAGAGTGCTTATTATCACCAATGATATTCCTAATTGTGGTGGACTGGATTATGCGTCAGACAGTGGGAAACGAGAAGACAGAGATATCCTGGATCGACGTGAAGAACCTAGAAGACCTGGATTTCGCGTGTGGATGATTTATGTTTGATGTCACACAAAATCGAAGACTTACAAGTGAAAACCGACAAACTGGTCGAAGAAGCAGCAAAGACAGGACTCCAGGTGAACATAGACAAGACGGAGGTTATGAAAATAATCAACCAACCAACAACAACAAAAACAGCAGCAACATCCACTGCCAATCACCATCAACGGGAGGGATTTGAAAGAGGTTACTTCATTCACTTATCTAGGGAGGATTCTCTCAACTACACGAGGAACGGACGAGGATGTCAAATCGAGAATCGGGAAGGCGAGAAACACATTCATCAACCTGAAACCAATCTGGAAATTTTCGTCACTCAACCCAGCATCAACAACAAAATTCGGATTTTCAATACAAACGTCAAGTCAGTCAGTTCTTCTATACGGATCAGAAACTTGGCGGGTCACCAAGAATATTTCCAACAGCCTGTTGCAGACCTTTATCAACAACTGTCTTCGTTCTATACTGAAGATCAGATGGTCAGAAAGAATCACCAACAAGAAACTATGGGAACAGAGAAAACAAGAACCAGTCGCCCAACAAATATGCAGGAGAAAGTGGAGATGGATTGGGCACTCGCCAAGGAGGCTGCTCGGCGACATTGCGCGTCAGGCCAACGCTCGAGTGGAACCCGAATGGGAAGTGGCGAGTGAGACGTCCAAGGGTGACATGGAGGAGATCGTGTGAGGAGGAGTTGAAACAGTATGGATAAACATGGATGCAGGTGAAAATTACAGCACAACACAGAAGCAATTGGAGACGTGCAGTAGAAGCCCTATGTTCCACTAGAAACTCAAGGGAACAATAATAATACTAATAACAATATTTTAAAGGTTCAGTTGACGGTATAATACAAAGTATTTTTCCAGTGAAGTGTACACAGAACTGTGAAACCAAAAACACCTGAAATGAAGCATAGAGGTAAACGTATATGAATACTACCTGTTGATAGATAGATAGATGGATGGATGGATAGTTTATTAGAATTGTGGAAGAAAACTAGGTTGAAATATACTACAAAACAATGACTAAGTGATTTAAAATGTTTAGATTTTAATTGACCTTGTGGAGATAGATAAAGTAAATAAACAAGTATGGAACAAAACACACATTTCTTGTTTTATAGAACAAAAGTCTCTTAATCAATTGATTATGCCTTTCTATTTTAAAATAGGATGATTAGAATTCATGTTCAACCCCTGGAGAATATCGATTATCTATCTATGTATTGATTCACTGGCCTATTTATTATTTGTATTAGATTGACTGCCTATCTGCACAGAGTGTTAATTGCACTAATGGTGATATTATCTCTGAAATCTAATAATTAGACAGAATAGAAATTTGACAAAGCCTCTTGTTACTTACTGTTTGACAAATATTTTCATTATAACTAGTTCAGCGGTTTTAATTTGATGGATGGTGTCGCAGTTCTTGGATAGAATGTAGGTGCATTCAGATGCTGAGTTCAAAACAGGACGAAATGAATTCTAACCAAATAACATTGTATTAACCTTCATACGTTGTCGAATCATCTGTACTAGGAGCGGAAATGTCAACAGTGACCAAACACTTTGGTTCATTCACTTGACACAACAAAATAAAATTGACTTGAATAATAATAATAATGATTTACTTTATTCCGAAAACAGTACTTGTGATACAGAATGGAATTTTCAGCATCAATCACAATATTGCATCTAATTTCCTCAAATTATAAATAAAAATTAGTCACACAGAAAATTTTCACATTTACAATAGGGGTAATGTCAAAAACATGCAGCATATAAAATGGAAATAATAATAATAATGATAACAGCTAAAGTAATAATAATAATACAAGTGAAAATTGCCATGGGCTTGTTTCACACAGTATTCTCGATGCGGTATACAAATCCTTGCATGCTTAAAAATATTGAATATAATGTTCTCTTTACATGATATGGTGAGGGAAAAACAAAGATTACAGCAATCATAGAGATAAGTTGGTGTTTGCAGTTATGAAAGTAAAACAAAGAAGCAACACGACCACAAATATAATAGAAATAATAAAAGTAAAACTTGAAGGTATATAAAGATGGATGGAGGAAATTGTTTATTTAGTAGATGAAAAAAAGTTGGTTAATTCTTGCCTGACATTATTTTCATCACATAAAATACGTGCCAAGTATGGTATCATAGAATTGTTATACTTAGACGTGCGAGCATACAGTTTTCTGGAGTTACTTCTTGTTCTAACTGAGGAGATGCAAGGTGAAAGCTGAGGGTAAAGTGGATGTTCCAAGTCAGACAAAATCCCTTTATCAAATTTACTGCACGAAGTGAAATGCCTATCAACAACGTCGTTAGCTATGTGGTCCACTGGGACACCACTCACCCTACTGACAGTCTTCAGCATTCTACGAATTGTGACAGTCCTTTTTAAGCAAACCAAGAAAGAATAAGGGTGAAAAATAAAGAAAAATAGGTAGTACGCAAGAGTTTATGAACTGTAAGAGAAGAGGTTGGGTTATACCCGAGTGCCTTAACTTCTTAATGTAAAATGTCAGGTGGAATATTTTATGGGCTTCATTACAATTAATGATGCAATCTATTACCGGTCATTTCAGTATGTACAGAATTTTAACTGCATATAATTTAATTTATTTTTTTATATTTTTTTTATTGTAGCTTGAATCCACACAGTATTTTTGATACAAGTATGGAATTTTCAGCTTGTGATATCGGTTGCCCAAATTTAGCAGGCTGACCACTGGTATCAGGTATGCGTCGGCAGGGGATCGAACCGCGGACCATGTGCATGGTCGGCGAGCGTCTTAACCACTATGCCACCGGCACAAAGAAGAAGGGTTTATTGGTTACAGGATTTCATCATGAGCTGACATTCGTTAGAGAACCACTGGAAAACCAGCTGGGAGTACTGGGCAGCTGTTTCGTCAGCCTAGTTTTTGACTCTTCAGCAGTATGCACCCAGGACCTTATGGTAACAAGAGAAGCTCGTGGACCATTAAGCCACTGAGGACAAATACTCGCCGAAGACATTGGCTAGGGGTCACGCTATGACGTGAATTGGTAGAAGTTAGAATTGATGGGGTGGCCACTGGATCGAGTCCCAGTGGCTTAATGGTCTACGAGCTAGCTCGCCTTGTAACCAGAAGGTCCTGGGTTCGAACTGTGGTGGTGGGTGCGTACTGTGAAGAGTCCCAAACTAGGACGAAACGGCTGTCCAGTACTCCCAGCTGGTTTTCCAATGGTTCTCTAACCAGTGTCAGCTCATGATGAAATCCTGTAGCCAATCAATCAAATCCTTACAAACCAATACTTAAATAGGGTTTAGTCAGATAAAAATGGCTTTTGTTAAGGACTGAAATTGTCTCTGTGTATCAAAGGATAGTTAAGATAAGATAGTTCTGACCGAATTCATTGTTCTTCACGAATGCTTTCATCGTTGAATTAACTGACAATCACTTTTTAACTGGTAATAATTCTGGAGTTCTGGTGTTTCCTTCTTATGCGTCACAAGTATGCACGAATTAAAGCGTATAACCTTCATACTGTTCACTTTAAAATACTAAAAATGAAGAAATAATAAATTATTGGTGATCAAACAAGAGAATAGGGAAAAAAGGAAAAAAATGGAACCGGCTTTTCAATAGGATTATTTTATAAATAACAGACTTTACTTGGCTGGTAGTCAATGTGCTTATCGCAAATTGACTGAAGTTGAAATTGATGGGTCATAAGAATATGTCACAGTGACCGAAAGGTAACGTGACCACCCCGTAACCTTGTGGTTCAATTAGCAGTGGATCATGGGTGGGTACTTACTACTGAGGAATCTCAAACTAGGACAAAATAGTATTCCGCTGATCCTAGATTTTCTGCGTATGTACTGCTAACATACTATTCAGTGTTTACTAACTCAAATTAAGGGTGACTAATGCAAAGGATATTTGGACGTTATGATGAAAATTATTGAAAGTTCAAAAATAGAGATAAAAAATTCGGCCACCTAGGACTGATTAATTTTAGATCAGAAGCTGTAAATGTGTGAATGAGATAGCGTAGTAAGAATTTCGCATTAAATATTATTATCATTATTGTTCCCTTGGGTTCCTAGTGGAACATAGGGCTTCAACTGCACGTCTCCACTTGCTTCTGTCTTCTGCTGTACTTTTCACCTGCATCCATGTTAGTCCATACTGTTTCAACTCCTCTTCACACGATCTCCTCCATGTCACCCTTGGACGTCCCACTCGCCGCTTCCCTTTCGGGTTCCACTCGAGCGATGGCCTGACGCACGATGTCACCCAGCGGCCTCCTCAGCGAGTGTCCAATCCATCTCCACTTTCTCCTGCATATTTGTTGGGCGATTGGTTCTTGTTTTGTTTGTTCCCATAGTTTCTTGTTGGTGATTCTTTCTGGCCATCTGATCTTCAGTATAGAACGAAGACAGTTGTTGATAAAGGTCTGCAACAGGCTGTTGGAAATATTCTTGGTGACCCGCCAAGTTTCTGATCCGTATAGAAGAACTGACTGACTTGACGTTTGTATTGAAAATCCGAATTTTGTTGTTGATGCTGGGTTGAGTGACGAAGATTTCCAGATTGGTTTCAGGTTGATGAATGTGTTTCTCGCCTTCCCGATTCTCGATTTGACATCCTCGTCCGTTCCTCCTGTAGTTGAGACAATGCTCCCTAGATAAGTGAATGAAGTAACCTCTTTCAAATCCCTCCCGTTGATGGTGATTGGCACTGGATGTTGCTGCTGCTGTTGTTGTTGTTGGTTGGTTGATTATTTTCATAACCTCCGTCTTGTCTATGTTCACCTGGAGTCCTGTCTTTGCTGCTTCTTCGACCAGTTTGTCGGTTTTCACTTGTAAGTCTTCGATTTTGTGTGACATCAAACATAAATCATCCACACGCGAAATCCAGGTCTTCTAGGTTCTTCACGTCGATCCAGGATATCCCTGTCTTCTCGTTTCCCACTGTCTGACGCATAATCCAGTCCACCACAATTAGGAATATCATTGGTGATAATAAGCACCCTTGTCTGACTCCTGTGTTTACTCCAAACGCCTCGCTGAGTTTTCCGTTGTGGATCACTTGACATGTGCCGTTGTCGTACAGCTGTTGAATAAGGTTGATGAATATTTGGGGTACGCCGTAGTACTCAAGTAGTTTCCAAATTACTTCGCGGTCAATGCTGTCGAAGGCATTCTCAAAGTCTATAAAGTTGAGGTAGAGGTTTGATTGCCATTCCATGCTTTGTTCGATGATGATGCGTAGAGTTGCAATTTGGTCAGAACATGATTTGCCTTTCCTGAATCCAGCTTGTTCTTGTCGGAGTTCTGTATCCAGTGTGTCCTTTATTCTCTCCAGGATGATGCGACTCAGGATTTTACTTGGCGTCGACAGGAGCATGATTCCTCGCCAGTTCTTGCAGAGTCCTAAGTCGCCCTTCTTTGGTAGTTTCACAAGGTAACCTTTCCTCCAGTCATTGGGCACCTTTCCCTCTTTCCAGACTTTTTGCAATAATGGAGTCAGCATATCTGCTGTTGTTTCTGGGTTCGCTTTCAGTGCTTCTGGGGGTATTCCATCTGGTTCAGCTGCTTTCCCAGCTTTCAGAAGCTTGATTGCTTTCAAGACTTCAGCTTTCGTTGGAGGATTGTTGTCAACTTGCAGTTGTGTACGTGCTGTTGTTAGTATTTCTGGACGGGTTGTAGGTGGTGGTCTGTTCAAGAGTCCTTTGAAGTGGTCCATCCATTGTTTAATCTGTCTTTCTTCTTTAGTAATTGGGTTCCCTTGGCTGTCTTTTATAGGTTTCACTTGTGTTGATCTCTTCCCGGATAGAGACTTGGTTATCTGATATAGTGTCCTCAGGTCCCTTTTGCCTGCTGCCTTCTCAGCTTCAGTAGCCAGGTTGTCGTAGAATTGTCTTTTGTCCTTCCTGGCACTCTTCTTCACTTCTTTGTCCAGTGCTGTGTAAGTTGAGTTCAGCGTCTCTTTCTCTTGTCCATCCTTGCATTGAATCATTTTCTCTTTCACCATTCTCCTCTCCTCTATTAGCTTCCAAGTGTCCGTTGAGAGCCATTCCTTGTCTTGTTTCTTCTTTCTTCCTAAAACCGTTGAACACGTTTCGTTGAAAATTACCTTCAGAGAGTTCCAATGGTCTTCCACGCATGATTCTTCCGTGATGTCACGTAGTGTTTCCTGCTTTGCTTTGACAGTTGCAATGAAAGTGCCCTTTGTGGTTGTGTGCTTCAATTTTTGAGTGTTGAACTTGCATTGTGGCCTATCCCCAGGTATCCTCGAGGCTTTCAGCTTCACCTTGAAAGTTACTTGTACTAGATAGTGGTCTGAACCCACATCTGCTCCTCTCCTCGATCTTGTGTCCAGTAGGCTCCGTCTCCACTTCCTTGAGATTGAAATGAAGTTTATCTGGTTTTTGGTGTGTCCATCTGGTGAAATCCATGTTGCCTTGTGTATATCATTGTGTTTGAACACACTGCCACCAATCACCGAATCATTGAAGGCGCAGAAGTCTGAGAAGAGTTCGCCATTTTCGTTCATTTCACCGAGGGCCTCACGACCCATGGTGAGTTCTCTTCCTGTATTGTCTCCTCCCAGTTTCGCATTCATGTCGCCCATCAGGATTTTGATATCGCTCTTTGGGACGTTGTCCATTACTGTTTGTAGTTGACTGTAGAAATCCTCCTTCTTCTCTTTTTCTGAGGCGTTTGTAGGCGCGTAGCACTGAATGATTGTAACCTTTTTTCCTTTTGAGTTGAACCTGGCTGTCATTATCCTGGAGGAGATTGGTTCCCACTGCATGAGAGCTTTGGCCGCTGTTGGTGACATCATGATGGCTACTCCCTCAGTGTGCTCGTGATTGTCCTCTGGGTGACCGGAGTAGATTATTGTCTCTCCAGTTGATAGTTGGCTCCTTCCACATCCGTTCCATCTGCTCTCGCAGATTCCCAACACTTCTATTTTATATCTCCTCATTTCTGCGGCTACCTGAGCAGCCTTCCCAGCTTCGTACATTGTACGAACATTCCACGTCCCCATCCTTATTTTCGCTTTCATCGAAAGAAGGCACATCGGCTGACTGGCTTCCCGAAGGCTTTCACCAGCCTGCATCATTTCACTTCTCCGATTCCAGCGAAAAATAAGGTTATTGTTTGTGTTTTTAGAATTTTGAATATATTTATGCGTTGAAGTTTTAGTAGCAATTTGGTTAAGTTTTGGGGGTGGAGTTGCTAGCACCACGCCCCAACCCTCCCTCTTTATCCGGGCTTGGGACCGGCTAGAATACTAGTGACCTAGTAATCTAGGCGAGGTTTCGCATTAAATAACTCCACTGCAATATGACATTAAAATATTATTATTAACCTCACAAATGGTTTTGATGATATTAGATGGTTGGAGGCAATCGGCCATAGGAAGCCTTTGAACTAGGTTTTGTGCTTACTGCCGCTCACCAGTCAGTCAGCATGGCGTATTTGCAGTCACTTTGAAGGAACTCATGTCCCTTTAGAAATTCGAACCCGCATCACCTAGTGCTGCAGTCAGAGACGTTGCCACTGAGCTATTCGGGCTCACGATTGATCTCCTATAGGAGTCTATTGGATACTTTGATTAGACACTAGTCAGTAATTAGTGTGATGTGTCTAGTTCTTTCTTTGGTGCAGATTGATTTCTATTAGTCAGGTTTGTAATGTTGCCACCATTTTAGGTAGCTCGCCATCACTTACTTTACAAATCGATTTTATTTAGAAAACACTAATATTGTTATTGACTACAATTCTGGAATATTCTATGTATGTAAGCATATGTATAATTGCAGAGCCAGAAGAGTAAATTATCGAAAAGGATATTCTTTGCTCAATTATTTTGTGTTTTATCAATATCAATTAAGCAGCCAGCGAGATTCAGGAAGTTATGGACAAGTATTTCGTCCTGGTCTGAAACTCTTCACCTCACGTGCAGCCATAATCTCACTGATGATGAAAACTTAGACCTTCAGTTTACATGGTGAGCACGCTGTTGACAAGTGCCACATTTTGTGGAAACACCTACCTGATACTTTCCAAGTTTTCAATGGTTGTTTAACTGAAATCAATTCCCTACAGATGAACACTTTAGAGTCAAAAGCAGTAAATAACATAAAAGTCAGTTTTCAATACTTTAGTAATGGAAGAGACGCTTATTTGCTTTTAGGACAATAATAATACGTCATAGAACACTATTCAGTCTTTGGTAAATTTTCCTTCATTTTGCAGACATGACTGCACAATAAATTTATTATAATGAATTTACCAGAAACTGAATAAGCGCAAGTAAAATAATTTTCTAAACGCTTCTTTCTTTCTTTCCAGCCTTTGTGAAATCTTTTAACTGATTCATCGAAAAAAATATTTACCATGGAAACGACATGGAACTACCTACAGAAGACAGATTATTAAAGTTGAGGAAATTATATCTATTCTGATTTGGTTGAGTTCTCTAAGCTGGGTGATCTAATTGTGAAGCCTTCGCTGTCCTTTTAGATGACTTCTTCAGTTAAAACTTCAAACTGTGAAGCCTATTAGTTTGAATTCTCTATGAATGATAAAAATTGTATCTCCTCACAACCTTTGTCGTGATTGGTTGGTTGTTAATTTGCATCTTTATTGACTTAGAATTCAAACATTTTCGTCCTCTGGTTTATTCTTTATAAGTTGGTACATCTGATCTATAATAATGTTAATAATTGTTAATCTATCATTTATCTGAGTGACAGGCTGCTAGAAATTCCCTAGCATTTCTGATGTTTCCAGTGTATCATTAATTATTTACATGCTCCAGTATGAAAGAATAAATATCGTATCTTTTCATAGCTAATTTATGTTCTCGAATTTGAAGTCGAATAGGAAACCCACTGTATATTGATCTTGTTTTCTTTAGAGGTTGATTGGGTCACTGAATGAAATGATTGTGTTGATTTATGTGTGATATGTTTTTCGAATGGTTTTAGGATTTCAGCTGTTATTTTGGAAATATTCTTTTGTATATGGTGGGATAAATTTTCTTGTGATTCTCGAAGATGGTTTTTTGCCAGTAGTTTGATTTGAGTTTAGACATTTTTTGATGAATATAGTTGGTAAGTGTTCCTCTTCTATTCTCCTAAGGACTGAATTGCTACAGTGTGCTTTAACGGTTTTAAACCGAATTTTCATAAAGGTTCTTTTGTGAGCCAATGAATCACTGGATTATGTCTATGCACAACCCATACAAATGGAGTACCTTTCTCCTCCCAGGAACTTTACTTATTGACCTATGCAATCTCACTGTTTGACAGATTCATGCTTTCTGAAGAGTTTCATAAATGAATAAATGAAATCCTCTTTTTAATGAGCCTTTTCAATTATTCCTAATTTTATATCACTTGTGTACATTTTTAACTTAATTTGCTTTCAATTTGACCCTTAAATGCAGTCCCTTGGTGACAGACAACATCAGCGGAATAATAACTCAGCGCCTGAAGAATACAGTTAAAAGAGCTAATTATGCAGCAGAGGTACTTTGCCTCTTCACTACCACCCCTATTCTACTTTCGAGAAATAAGGATAAACTATCTAAATTTTGTCCCCTCTGTGTGTATCTACGAGTTTAACTGCAGCTGTGGAGCCAGCTACATCGGGCGTACAATTAGGCAGGTTCATCATAGTATTTCCAAACATCATCCTGTATGGTTTATCAAGGGACAAACAAGATCTATTCGTAACTGTATTTTAACACACCTTGTAGATAGTTAGCATAAGGTTGACGTTAATACCTCATTTAAAATTATTTATCGCATTCCTAGTAACCTTAATTTTGCTTTATCAGTTCGTCTTCTGCATACACCTGAAGCAATAGGAATCCACCTGTAGAAGCCAAACCTGTGTTCAGAAGAAATTTGTGCAGCCAATTTCCTTACCTTGGCCATCGTTACGTGAACGTATAAACCAGAATACTTCGCCCCCTCCCCCTAAACCTTTAAAATTTTATAAAAGTTATGATTGTCTAAATTATTTTATTATTTTTCTAACTACTTCATTCTTAATTACATGTTATCTTTGTAAAATAATTTTGTTCTTATGACCACTTCAACCTTAGTTACAAGTTATCATTGTACAAATCGTTTTATTTCCTTTAACCATCTGTTATGTAATCAACCTGTGCACACGCTTATTCCTTAATTACTTACTCTTCATTTTTCCAAAATTATGCATTACGCAATCCATGTTTTGTAATCATTTCTACCTTTTAATTGTGTGTACTAATTTTCTTCGTTAATTATCATCCCACTGACATGCTGACAATGACTAATTGTTGTTAACAAATATATCGCCACTTGATTGATAAATTGTTGTGTATTGCAATAAAAATGCTAAACATAATATATTAGAGTATAGCCAGAGAGAGATGAGGATCTAATTGAAAAGTAAATATTTCCTCTCTCAATCCTTCTGCCTTCTAAATGACTGTTATTTAACCCTCAGCCTTAATGTATTAACCAAAGTTCATCTCATAGATATGAATTTTTCTTGCTAAATTAGGTGAAATCACACTGTTATGATGCATTCTAGTTTGGGCTGATCAGGTCCGAATTACAGTCAACACGAAAACTAGTTCAAACAGCAAGTTGCGCTGATGGTTTTTTTTATTATAGCTTGATTCCACATCGTATTCTTGATACAAATATCGAATCATCAGTGTGTGATATCACTAGCCCAAATTCTGCAGGCCAACCATGGATATCAGGTGTTCGTCGGTTGGGGATCGAACCCCGGATCATGTGCACGGTCGGCGAGAGTCCTAACCGCCGTGCTACAAATGCACTAAACGTTGGAGTTTCATACTGTATTAAATATAAGCCTTAGTGTAATTTCAATACAGTATATCGGTAGAGCATATTTCAGTATTTCAAAGTAACACTTCAATGTAAACTAATAATGTATAACCTAATGTATACTTTCCGACCTGCATAACTTACTATATTTAGTAATATACTACGTGTGACACAATTTTTTTCACAAGTGGTCATTTATAGATACAATTACAATTTAGGAATATCATTCATCAGTTTATGTACAAGTTTTGTGTAAATATTTACTAACAATTAGTTAAACATTATTTGAAATTAGGAAAGAAAACAGGCGCTGTTCAACTTTCAATGACCTTTTTTGTGTATTTATTATTCTAAAAAATTATTTCTCTATGGTTATTTACATAGAAAGTATATCTTTTTAAAAATAATACTATAATCAAAGTTGACATATGTTAATTAAAAATGAAATATTATCGCTATTATTTCTATTATTATTATGATTACTACTAAGTGTCGAGTACATTTTAAACAAAGCTGAATTATTCAATGTTCAACCATCAAATAAATTTTAGAGGATAAATCTCTCTCTCTCTCTCTCTATATATATATATAACATTCACTTCCTGTGATCTCTTTGCACACAATGGATATGGGTATAGTGGGGTTCAACCGTTAGGGAATGAGGACAAACACTCGCTAGTGATACTGGCTGGTGGTCGCACTAAAATCGCGAGTGAGTATAAGTTAGGACTCATGGGCTAACCGCGGAGTTGGGTCCTAATGGCTAAATGGTCTATGAGGGTGCCTTACAACTGGAAGGTCATGAGTTCGAGCCTGGGTGGGTGTGACCTGCAGGTTTATCCCAGGCTAGAACGGGACATTATGATTGGGCACTAGTCAATAACTAGTGTGATATGTCTAGTCCTTTCTTTGATGCAGACTGAATTCTATAAGTCAGGTTTGTAATGTGGCCACCATTCTAGGTAGCTCGCCATTTCGGTGCATATGGATTTGATAATATTAGATGGTCGGAGGCAATCGGTGGGAAGCCTTGAACCTAGGTTTCGTACTAGTTGGCACTCGTCAGCAAGGCGTATCTGCAACCTTGAAGGAACTCATGTCACTTCTGAGATTCGAACCCGCGAGTTCGTACCAACTAGCACGAGACCTAGGTGTAGTGGGGCTTCCTGTGGCCGATTGCCTCCAACTATCTAATATTATCAAATCAATGTGCAGCGTGATGGCGAGCTACCTAGAATGGAGGCCACATTACGAACCTGACTGATAGAATTCAGTCTGCACCAAAGAAATGACTAGACACATCACACTAGTTACTAGTGTCCAATCAAAATGTCCCGTTCTAGCCTGGTATAAACCTTAGAAGGGACATGAGTTCCTTCAAGATGACTTCAGATACTTCTCGCTGACGAGTGCCAACTAGCACGAAACCTAGGTTGAAGGCTTCTTGTGGCCGATTGCCTCTAACCATCTAGAACGGGACAGCATTTCGATACTCCCTGATGGTTTTAAATCGTTTTCTAACTGATATCAGTACGTGATCAAACTTGAATTGAATAATTATCCATATTAATAATTACAGTGCATTAGGCTGATTTCAACCTTACGACATCGGATGGTGTGATGTTAATTGAATTGCTGCATGTCCTGGAGGATGAATTCTGTCTGTGCATATTTCGGATTTTTACATTTTCATCAAAGCCTTCTGTCAAAGTTAAGTAGTTCCATCGGCTGTTATTCGCAGCTTGCTTTTCAAATGAATCCATGGTAAGCCCTCATGAAGTTTACCGTAATATATTTCATTACATCGTATTCACGAATACAACATTCGTTTTATCTGCACACTGTTGAAGCTGTATTTCTGGAGTTACGAAAGTCAGTTCGGCTGGCTTGAATGCAGCTTAAAACAACAATATATATATATACCCCACACCATCATAAACGTATTCAAGTGTTGGTTTGTAGGGATTTGAAGAAGTTAGAATTCATGGGCCTTTGGATCGGGTTCCAGTGGCTTACTGGTCTACGAGCTCGCCTTGTAACCAGAAGGTCCTGGTTTTCAACGCCGGCGGGTGTGTATTGCTGAAGAGTCCCAAACAAGGGTGAAACAGCTGTCCAGTACTCCCTGGAGGTTTTCCAATGGTTCTTTACCAATGTCAGCTCACGATGAAATCCTGTAACCGTCATAAGCCTAATTTAACAGGTAAATGCTGATGCTGCATGATAAGTGACTCACAACGTGAATCTCAGTAAAACGTTTGAAGTGAAGACAGGAATAAGATAAGACTGTCTACAATCACCGGTGATGTTCCTGGCTTTTGTGGACTAGATTAAGGCCTACGTTGGGGGCAAAACAAGACCCAGAATGATCAAGACATAGATATGGTGGAGAAGATTTGTTGCTCAGGTGGATAATATTGATTTAGTTGCGATCTCTGAACTGGATGGTTTATTTGTGAACATTTCATCACTATACTAGGCAACATCTTCAGTGCATACTTCAATTTGAAGTCGCAAATGCTTTACGCCGACTGTCACATAGATTCGAAGATCAACAGATGGAAACCAGCAGATTGAAAAAGAGAGGCAGGTGGTGAAGGCGAAGGACTTAAGCGAAACTAGAGAACACAGAAGTAATGAAGATATCCGGCCGTCAACAATGATAGCAGCACACCTACAATCATCAAGAGCGGAAACGTAAAGGAAGTCACCTCTTTCAGTTACCTTACATGGGCGGCAACTTTTCAACTATAGACAAATGGAGTGGATGGGGATTTTACCGCCGGCCATGATTGGAAATTCAAGACTCTGAAACCAGTGGGTAAATCTGTCGTATTTAGCATAGACGACAAGATCCGGATGTCAGCGCTTGCATATGATTCCGCTCAAGAAAAGCATTTCTAACAAACTACAGACCACTATCAACAGCCACCTTCTCTTGCTCTATTTTGAAGATTAGGTGGCCAGAAAAGATTTTGCATCATGCTGCTCTTCAAGAAATAATCAGAAGGAAATGGAACTCAAGGGTCTTAATAGAAGAAGAAAGACAACACCTCACAGAAGTATCGCTAGATAAAAATTACACACTGAGATTTATTAGGCGTTACGGAAGTGTCAACCATAGAGCTCTACCAATCCAATCAGCTCCCAAAAAGGATGTTTACATATCCTTGCCGTTCAGAGGTGATCAACAAAGTCTGGTCACTAGACAAAGACTCAAGGCCACAATTAATAGAACTTATTATGAAGCTAAACTTATCTTCATAGAGAAAACGAGATCTATGCTCTCCTGTAAACCCTCACATTATCCGAACAATAGTATCACATCATACTGTGTTTATCAATTTACATGTGTGGAGGCACGTACATAGGGAGGATCCATCGGTCTCTGCAGGTTAGGGCTACAGAACACATTCCAAAGTGGCTGCAACAACAAATAAAATAGTCAGACAAAATTGACCCCGGAAATAGATGTCCAACATCATTTATAGCGAAGCACATTATAGGGACGAGTCGTAGGGTTGATTTCAACAATGACTTTAAGCCCATATATAAAACAAGGTTGGGTCACATACTTAAATTCATTGAAGCCTTAGCCATAAAAAGTCTTATGTGTCCAAAAGTTATTTGTTATTACCTTAAACCTGCCTTGGTAATCCAATTTAGAACCAAGGACCAATTTACTTCTTGCCTTCTATAAAAACTGTGTATGACAAGTACGTGTGTGATCAGAATGTCCGAAATGTGTTGCGCAAATACATTACACATTTCAGATAAACTACGTCTTCTTATTGTTTTGTCAAAATTCATAAAGGGAACTAATTGCTTTAAAGTAATAATAATGATATTATAAGTAATAATAGTACATATACATGTTGGGTACTAGCTATCCTATCCTGTTTGATGTCTGAACTTCAAATCATCTAACCGTTTCTCGAAAAGCAGTAGTGTTTCGTAGCAGAATTATTTATTTTGCAAATGATATACAGTGATTGTGAACTACAAAGTCTTAAATTGAAATTTTCATTTGCATAGGTTCTTCATATTCAGCATTTCGGTTCTCCAATCATGCCTTCTACATTTTGTTTTCCACCATGATTTTTTGTTTCTGCTTTTCGCAGCTTAATACGTTACTCCGCTATTCAGGATTCGTTTAGAAGGTATTTTACATAATATACTACTAATAAATTATTATCAGTGGCACACGGCACACTACTACGACTACTAACAAATAACTCTTCACTGCAGTTTAATAAGGAATCCATTTTAGAAGGAACTTATTGACTTTTTATAAGAAGTAACATCGGAGGATTCATAACAGAGCTGGAATTTGGATAATATTTAAACCCTTCGAACTCAACCGAAGAAAAGGTGTAGTCGGCTTAAGTGTCTAAGTGCATTCGCCATCTGAAATTGTTCAAAAAGAATTGAAAGTATCTAAATAGTTTTATAAATCAGCCGATTATATATTTTGTTGGCGGAGGTAAGCTGGTTGAAGGTATCATGCATTCATATGAGTTAAAGAATTATTGGGAAACAAGGATTACTAGACAGCCGTTTCATCCTGGTTTCGCACTCTTCAGTGTTACGCATTTATGACCCCAATAAGGATCGAACTCAAGGCTTTCAAGTCGCGAGATGATCTCGTTGAATACGACGGAATCCGATAGCCAATGAACTCTGACTAAGGTCGTTTAGCTATTTATATTGAACTAACTACTTCAAATTAAAATACTCACTAGTAATTGAATACGCGATAGGCTTACCTAAAGATCTAGAGAGAGGTTATTACCAGCAGGATCCACCAGGTAGGGTATGAGGACAGATACTCAATGATGGTATTGACTGCTATCAGTGCCAAGTATCATGAATTGGCAGAAGTAAGGATACATGAGCCACTGGGTTACGTTTCAGTCACTGAGTGATCAGCAGGCTTGTCTCGCAAGGTGAGGTCCTGGGCTTGGTGTTTTGCGATGGGGTGGTCATGGTTCCGTACCGACGAAGATCCCAAAAGGACGAAACAGCTATCATTTCTACCTGATGGTTTTCAGTGTTTCTACAGCTGCTATCAATCTGTAATCTGACCTGACAGCAAGCACCTGAAAATATTATCATTCCTAGTAGTCTTTTTCATTCCTTCACTTTCTCAGTGGAACATAGGGCTTCAAGCTAGAGGTTTGAAGTTTCGGTGACAGTGGGATTGCTAGCTTCATGCTCAACCTTCCCTCTTTACAAGTATGCAACATAGACGGCACTGAAATAGAAACTAAATCGGAAATTAAATACCTAGGCGTCATTCTATCTGCTGATCTCTCCTGGTCGTCTCATATCTTAGCAATTTCTAAGAAAATATTCCGTCTTACCTTCTACATCAAGAAGTTATAACATTCTGGTATAATCCAACCCTTACTCCTACAATTCGTTAATTCTCGCATCCTGCCTGTTATTCTCTATTGTTCCCCCTTAGTTTTCCCGGGCTACTGAAGAAAGACTATAACATATTACGCAGGATGTTAAATGTCGTCAGCAGAGTAAGCAACGTGCCACTTAACCAGCTTGTTAATATTTTGGTTGACAGGCACATGGACTCATGTGAAAAATGGGCCGAAACCATCTTATCTAACTCACACCACCCTCTTCACTCACAACTCTCCCCTTGCATCTCATCAGGTAAAACAAGAAGCCAATATAGAAAACTATATGCTCGCACGAGCAAATACAAAAACTCAACCATACCCTACTTAGCTCGTGTTCTGTGCGATAAAGAAAGCATCAGGCGTGACACCTATAATTCATTAAATAGTCATTAGTACAACTGGCATGCCAATGTATTGTTGTAATAATGAACTGCGGTTTCCTCAATCTATGTAGAATTCTATTTATTGATAATGTACAAACTGGATGCAATACTGTAGTAAAAATGCTGAGAATTCCATTCTGTATCACAAGTACTGTTTTGGAATAAAGCAAATTATTATTATTATTACTGGCTTATAGAGGTAAAGGAGTGCGTCTGTGGCCGGGATTCGAACCCCGAACCACTGCGCCACCGACGCAATTTTTAGTGCTTTAATGTATTTAATCTAATTATTAAAGATGAATCATTACATAACAAATATTTACTTAAGATGATACAACTAAAACTTAGACAGAAGGTTAAGACAATTTGGTTTTATATTGATAAAGGTAACCAGAAGTGACTTACATTCTGTTCTGTGACTACGTGTATAAAAGCAGTCTAGGTTTTATGTCTAAATTCCGAGACAGACATGGTTATATGTTTAATAAATCGCATGTATAAATAAGCTAAATAAAGAATTGATTAGCTTTGTAGTATATCATATTTCTCAGTAACAGCCTTAATTGCTTTCTACTGAAATTTAAACAGCAATGCGTTCAATAAAAATACATAACCATGAAGCCTTGCCACACTCAATATGCCCTAGTAGCCGGTTAATCAGTAGCTTTCTTGTTATGTAATATACGTGGCATTAAACTAAAGCCTTAAAAGCCTACTAGATTAGCTTGTATTTCACTCTTTAATTTGCTCCTTCTAAACATAAAGTTATTAACTCCTCACTAGGCACTGTCAGCCGTGCAACCACCACTCTTCGTTTCCTATGGTCGATTCCATGGGTGTTCCGTACACATAAAAAGGACATCTCACAAATCACTCAAAGACTCTCCAAACCTTTAGGAATTTCTTTCACACAAAACCAACAAAATCACTTCACTCAGCTGGCTCCATGTCAGCCAAAAGGCTCAACAACAAAAGAAGATAAAACCAACATCATCTACAAAATAAATTGTAACAACTGCGAAAAACACGACATTGGCCAAAGTGAACAACGTCCCATTCGTCTTCGTATCCATGATCATAAGCTAGCCGTCAAAAGACATGACATCCACTCCCTCATATCACCTCACTATATACAGACAACCACGGGCATCAGTTCGACTGAGACAACCAACGTTCAAATATTAGACAGACAGAGGAAACACCGATAATGCTAGCGAATTTTTAGAAGGCTGCCTAGTATTTCAGTGAATCATCAATCAATAGACACATCAACATAGACAAAATTTACCAACCGATAAGAAGGAAATCTCACACACAAAATGTCAAAGCTCTAGTCAAGAAAACAATCAGTTCCAATACAAGTAGCCTGGAGGGTGTGAAAACACACAAAACAACCAGTCACGTTCAATGTCACTCACCAGGAGAGATGACTAATAAAGTATGGGCTGAAGATGTTGCCTAGTAGGTCAATGAAAGCTTCGTAAATTAACTTTCCAGCTCAGAGAACACAACCACATCAAAAGGGCTCACATGGCTCTTTTTAGTCGATCCACTTCCGCATCATTTTCTAGATGAATCAAGAAAGAAAATTTATTTACAACTATTCCAATTCAAACGAAACAGAAAATGTCAGACATCAGTGGTAATAATTTTCAGTTTGTTTCTGGTATGTATTTACACAACAGATCATCTTAGAAACGGACAAATATGTCTTGTGGTTATGGCTTAGTGATGACTTGGATTTCTCTACTGACAGTTGACTGAGTTCTTAGTCGATCATCCAACTGTTTGACCGAGCACATGAAGAATATTAAAGCAAAATTGATGATTAAAAACTTGAAAACTTTTTAGAGGATCAAAAGAAATTCATGAATTCAATGAAGATTCGAACAAATCGTCATCAACTCTCAGTTTATTCTTAATCACATGAAAATCATTCACCTGAGCTGGAAATCTTCCCCATCATATTCTTAGAAGCCGATTCCAAATGGAAATGAATTTCAAATTTACATCCCTTATGTTAATTGATTTATGAATGATAAGAAATTAGGTGACAACGCTTCGACAAGGGTAGACAGAAAATCTTTAGCCAGAGAGAAGTAAAACGCCTGCGTATCGCTAAATTGAGTAGTTGACCTTTCAGGAATTTGGCAGTGATTCCTAAAAATCAAGAAGAAATACATTTCGAATACTGATAGAAAATATTATATATTAAATTCACTGTTCAGCACCACTGAATTAGAATCGTGGCCTAGTATCTAGATATCTATTTAAATCAATGTAATCTCATGGGGCTGAAATACGACAACATTATCAGAACATATTCCCGAATATGTTAGATCTGTGATTAGCATAAATTGGTCTGTATTTTAATGACTGGATAGGAGAAGAAGGCTTCTTTGATAAAAATGAAGAACAATGTCAAGTGGTAATTCTCCAAATGTTTTCAAAGAAATTCTGTGAATATTGATGCAATATAAATTTACACATCCGATAGCCTTTTTATGTTCACGATACAGCCAATTTGATAACTGAAGAGATGGATTTAGTTGTAAAGTATCTCATCCCTGTTTCCTGGTATTTTGCTTAGAATCTCTATAAAGGTCCTATTGCCTATGGACTTCATCTTACATCAACTGCATGGACGACAGTGTGAAAGACAATCTCGAATCGTGTGGTACAGAGACAACAGTGAAGTATGTGATACAGAGCGTTTGAGCAACACAAAATTCAGCCTGATTATTACATTTATCCAAAATATTTGTACTAAACATCTTAATGGGTTTAAGGTGAAAAAAATAAAATCAAGGTTAAGTAACAATACTAAATTAAAGGTCAAAATAATAATAAGAATCAGTAGCTTAGAAAGATTAGTGCACCACTCTTGGACTATGGAATTGATGAATCTACCATGGAAGATGATATGCAATGAAATTGACTTAAGCCTAAATAAATGTGTGCTAACCTGGAGGATTTATTTTGGAGAATTATCGTGGTATGCAGGTACATTCAAATGATGAGTCCGTAGTCAGACGAAACAGGCCACTTGGATTCTGCCAGAAGTTATAAACAAAACAAGTGATGTGGGTTTAGAATTAAGCGTCATGTCAAGACATCCATTCAGGAAGCCGGTCTGTGAACATGAGGCTGATCAGTTATGTCCATAAATATCAACGGGGAATCATAAATATGATAGTTCTGGCAGTGTGGTAGAATATAAGTCAATCGTAAAACAACTTTTTATTTGACAAAGAGCAAACACTGATAAATTATAATTTACTGATGATCTTTCTAGCAGAATTTATTGATCACAATCATATCAAGGCACTCACATGGCTTAAAATCTCTGTTTTTTATATAGCTCAATTATTTCTTATTTTTGATTTGATTGGCGCTAATATTTTCAACATCTTTGGTGTTGGCTTTGCATCATTCCTGTTGCACGTGTTACATGTAGATTTGATGAAAAAAGATTCAATGAGTAATCTTTCCCTCCATATGCCTCTATCGGATCTGTAGCTCTGTTTCCCAACGCTGTTGTCTGATTTTGTGTTAGTGAGAATGTTGCGACTGCTGAGTTTTTCTGTAAACTGTTTATCTTCCTAAAATCAGTCATTCTATACTTAACTGAATTCTAATGTTCCGATAACATAACTAACCCTGATCTACTGGTGTGGACTTTTTAACTGGTGTCACAGTTATTGCAAAGTATTTTGTAGATTAAGTTCTTTTGACAAATTGAGTCGATAGGGTCTTTCGGCCTACAGAGTTTGTCCTAGAATCAGCATTAAGCTTTAAATGCCTTCTTAATTCTTGATTTATTTGCAGTATTTCAGATGAATTTTAAAGATATATACGTAAAAGTCTTATAATATGTTATCAGTAATGTGTTTCATAATTCTCGGTGACTGCTATGACAGAGAACTAATGGTGTGTGAAGGTTAGGTAATGATTTTGAGACTACTTGGTATTATGTATGAGTTAGTGAATCTTCAACTTGCATAAGTGATTACTAATGCTGTTATATTAGTGTGCAAAGATGAGTATACCAGTGGATGGTAATAAGCGTAGCTGCCTCTTTTTGTGTTAGCAATATGGCAGAGTTATGATATTACCATTACTGGGGAACAGTGTACTTTGAGGTTCCCAATTGGAAGTTACTTGATGGGAAAGCCTACTAATCATATCTTTAAGAGCAATAAGTGTCATTCAATCAATAGTACTGTATTACTGTGTCAATAATTAAGAAAAAGTATCGCATGTAGATGGATGAATCATGATTTCGAGTAGTTAAAGTGAAAGGAACTGAAAAAATTCCAAGGGAGCATACTGCCGATGATTCCCAAACTAGGCAGCCGAAACAGATGTCTTGCAGTACTCCCTGATTTTCAATGGTTCTCTAACTGATATCAATCCGTCATCAACTCGTAAAAGCATAACTAATCCTTACAAACCAAACTATGGAAAATTAATCTGATGCTCGCTAGTGACTTGTTACAGGATGGAGTTTCCTGGAGTTCTAATGAGAAGTCGTGACCAGTGAGGTCCATCCAGATGTCACGTGTGAGGATGGATTTCCCATCTACGACAATAGTTGGGGTCACGCTAAATCACGAATTGATAGAAGTTAGAACTCATGGGCTGGCCATTGAGTCGGGCGGGTCCCAGTGGCTGAATGGTATACGAGCCAGCTTGCCTTGTAACCAGAAGGTTGTGGGTTCGAACCCTGGAGGTGGTTCCGTACTGCCGATGATTCCCAAACTAGGATGAAACAGCAGTCCAGTAATCCAGTGCTGGTTTTCAATGGTTCTCTAATTGATTTCAATCTGTGATCAACTCGTAAGAAATTAGGGGAATTTCACACAAACGCCAAGAAACAAGAAGATAAGAAGACAGTTGAGACTTCAGAGATTCATGTTCAAAATATATTCACCAATCTGATAACTAGTAACCAAGCTGTTTGTCGGCTAACGCGAACATCAAATAATTACAGTGATTAATATCGGTGAATATTATCACTTCTCCTAGTAAGCGGAATACTCTTATATCTTGATAAGACGGAAAGTATAGTTTGGTAACAGACAACGATCAGCATAAATGGGAGGAACCTGAAAGAAACAACCTCCTTTACCTACCGACCTGGGAAGCATCGTTTCAACTACAGGTGGGCGGAACTGACGAGGATATCAAAGCTAGGATCGGAAAAGCAAGACAAGCTTTCACTACTCTCAAGTCTGTGTGGAGATCAACAGCACTCAGCGTAAAGAATAAGATCCAGATTTTCAACTCCAATGTAAAGCCAGTTATACTCACTATACGGATCAGAGACTTGCACTGCGTGTCATAAAGAGCACCTCAAACAAACTACAGACCTTCATTAACAGCTGTCTTCGCTCAATACTCAAGATCAGATGTCCGGCCAGAAAAGATCAGCAACAGAGATCTCTGGCAATGAGCGAACCAACCAGGAACTGATTGTGAAACAAATAGGCAGGAAGAAATGGAGATGGATTGACTGGCCATACTCTAAGGAAGCCATCAAGTGACATCACTAGACAAGCCATTGCTCGAGTGGAACCCGAAAGGGAAGCGGCGAGTTGGTCGTCAGTGCAAGGTTGACTTGGAGGAGGTCATGTGAAGAGGAGATGAAAGCGTGTGGGCAGACTTGGAGCCAGGTGAAAACTCTAGCAGAGAACCGAACGCAATGGAGACGCACGGCTGAAGCCCTATGTTCCTCTAGGAATTAAAGGAAACAATAATAATAGTTTGGTAATATGTTAGGAATGGCTGATCTGCGATACTTAAGAGTTCTAGTTTAACTGAAATTAGTTATCCAGTGTCTTCTGAGGATTTCGATATTTTGGTGAATTGGCAGAAGTTAGAATTCATGGGCTGGCCATTGCATCGGGTCCTGGTGGCTCAAAGGTCTACGAACTCGCCTTGTAACCAGAAGGTTCTGGGTTTGAACCCCGATGGGTGCGTACTGATGAAGAGTCACCTGGCAGTACTCCCAACTGGTTTTCCAATGGTTCTCTAACCAATGTCAGCTCACGATGAAATCCTATAACCAATTAATCGAATCCCTACAAACCAATACTGTTGAAGACGACACTGTCTCTAAGAACAGCCACTTTTTTTCTGATTAGAGTACACTGCTAAGAGTATGGAGTCGGTATAACGCTGGAAACTATTAGAATGTATAGAATTATGCATCAATACTGCATAAACATTACTGTTAACAGCATGAAAGTTCAGTTAACACTGAGATTTCTGACAGGAAGTCAACACTAAGTTTTTATTTTCAATGTCTTTAATTCAAACAAAACTACATGTATGCATATTATTATGAAAACAGTATATACAACTGAATCGAAAACAATTCAAGTTTAAAAGGTGAAATAATTTTCATAAAATATTATTATAATATAATATAAAATGTTTTTCACAAAACATCTTCAATGTGATAGGTATTAATAAGGCTGAAAGTAACTGGGTGGTCCACTGAGAATTAGCCTTATGTCAAAGCTATTTTTCACATGCCACTCAGACAAATTATAGCAAACGTTGAAATTGTTTACCTGCTCTGAACATAATTCGCCTATTATTATTATTTCTACCATTTCAAAGTAATTTTCTTCATTCAATGATGATTTTCATGGTTTAAAAAATAACTTTATCTTCAAGTAGATTTCTCTACAAAACGATATCAGTTACGATTTTGACGAGGTTGTGTTCTCTGAGCTGGATAGTTAATTTGTGAAGCTTTCATTGCCCGCTACTAGGCAACATCTTCAGCGCATACTTCACTTTTAATTGAAGTGAGATTTTAGATTTCTCCACGAGTTTATGAGTCATCTCCCCCTGTTGAGTGACGTTGAACGTGATTGGTTGTTTTTGTGTGGTTTCGCATCCTCTAGGCTACTTGTATTGAAACTCATTGTTTCCTTGACTTGAACTTTGACCCTTTGTGTGTGAGATTCTCTTCTTATCAGTCGGTAAACTTTGCTTTTGTTGATATGTCTATTGATTGGTGATTCACTGGAATACTAGGCAGCCTTCTAAACACTCTCTAACATTCTCGGTGTTTCCTCTGTCTGTCTAATATTTGAACCTTGTCTCAGTCGAACTGATGTCCGTGGTTGTCTGTGTTTGTATGTAGTGAGGCGATATGAGGGAGTGGATGTCATGTCTTTTGACAGCTAGCTTATGATCATGGATACGAAGACGAAAGGGACGTTCACTTTGGCCAATGTAGTGTTTTTCGCAGTTGTTACAATTTATTTTGTAGATGATGTTGGTTTTATCTTCTTTCGTTGTTGAGGCTTTTGGTTGACATTGAATTTAATGAAGTGATTTTGCTGGTTTGTGTGTGACTTCAATTCCTAAAGGTATGAAGAATGTTGCAGTGATTTCTGAGATGCTGTTTACATATATGGTCGGTTGATTTTCTTTGTACTTTTCTTAGGGGCCTTTGATTTGTTAGGTTGGGTTTGGGGAAGTTTCGTGGATATGCATTCTTTTGGAAGACGTCCACGAGATATTTTTGTTTAATTTTCCTTGAGGTGTGAGTGCTGCAATGAGACCTGGCTGACTTTCTTGAATAGTGTTTGTATAAAATTCCTTTTGTGTTTTATTGGGTTGTTGCTGATTTAATTGAGCATTTGGTCGGTGTGAGTTGAGTTTCTAATTTCCCAGTGTTTGTTCGCTTGACTAGGACATTCAAAAATGGGATTTCGCTCTCAGATTCCTATTGTCTTGTGCATTCGATGTCGTTGAAGATGTTTTTTATTAGGTTATTAGTTTTATCTAACTCGTTTCTTCTGATTATTACAAATGTCTCATCTACGTAACGTATGGAAATTTTGGGTTTGATCTTTGTTATGATTATGTTTTCGAGTCTTTGCATCACTGCTTCTGCAATCAAACGTGTTATGGTCGGTTCCAAGGGTGTTCCTTTGACTTGTTCATATATTTGGTCATTGAATTATGACATTATTCAGAGACGACCAATGACCACTTTGACACATTTAAGCAGTGTGCACCACCGATACCAAAAGTGATTGAATTTGCTATCGTTAGTTTACGATGTTACTGTGATGACCAATCAGCCACTATGTTATAATTCAATCAACCAAGAATCTGAACTTTTGTTGGTTTTGAGATGCTTATCAATAATACTGGTTATTGATAGCAGTATACGGCGAGTAATTATTATTAGAACACATACCTGGAACATTCTGAACACCAAAAGATGCAACACACAAAGTCGCATAGTTTTTCCGAGGGCTTTGAGACTGCCCAGATGCCCAAACGGAAGAAGCTAGTTGTCTTAAGAAGTGCCCCTCCTAAGCCTTTGACTTGAATTCGGATCTAAAAGTCAGTGAAGGAACGTCAGCAGCTACATTTCCATAGTTTTCGGCATTCAAAACAAGTTTATAATCCTTTCGGATTCCGAAGCCCATGTATGCTATAGGTTTAGTATCAAAGTTTTCCAGATCCCCTAGGTGTAGATCTGCATGTCAACTAGTCCGGTTGTCAGCACCGCTCTGTAGGACTCACCTTTTTTTTCTGATGATCACTTCTGCCAAATGAGATCAGTTAATAAGACCTACTTATCCAATGCTATGAACATGTGGCCAAATGAGAACACTTTCAGAGGACGACTGAAGTCTGCTCACTCTCGACCCTACCAAATCACTGATGAGTGCCTCCACCTTTTTCATGAAAAATGGTAGAAATAAGATTTCATAAGCTACTGGATTCAAAATCAGTGATTGAATGGACAGAGTGCTGGCCTGATAACTGTAAAATGCTGGGTTTGAATCACAAGTGGGTACTTCTGAAGTGTACGAAACTGACGGGAAGCCAATGCACAGTGCTCCCTGGTTTTCACTGACTCTTCAACTGACATAGCCTGTGCCAACTTTATGAAAAATGCTTGCAAGAATCGACTGAATTCTATTACCGAACTACGCGGACAGATTAAATATCTTTTCAAATAAAGAGTCAAAGTGAGTATTGTCAAAGCGAATTATAGGATGCTAAGGTTTTACTTACTCAGAGATGGTATATAGAACTTACTGATTTATGTTAGTATTTGGAAGCCACTCTTATGAAACAGTAGTGATTTAAACCCCAGACAGTAATTTCTACTATCTTGTGTGCTTTCTTGATTGCAGTATATGGTATCAAGCATATCAAACTTGGAGATGTAAATGTCTTTGGTTTTCAGTGGAGACAGGGGTGATTTTTCCCCTCTTACTGTGTAATTCGCACATGAGTAATGTGATACTTATGTAGATCTCAGAAGTTTCGTCCTGTATGCTGAAAAGAAGACAAGATTTCAGTGCGTTTAGACTTGAAAATCATATGAATTTTTTAAACATAGATAGTATTTTGTGGTAAAATTTAGATTTATACGAATTGTTGATTAGGTGATACAGTACAGCACTACAATGCGCCTAAGTATACATCGGGCTGAACTGTTGAATTCATTTACCTATAGCCATATGAGTTTAAACCACAAGGGAAGAATGCAAGCTTCGACAAATGCCTACATATTTGCCAGTGACTACTTTAAATGGACAGTTCATGGCATGGTCTTTTCATTCATGACTAGCTGTACACACAGTTTCTCCGGGATACACTCCCCATACCTAAAAGCTGACTACGCCGAATATATACTGCTGGTGTTAAAAAATCCTTCTAGCATCGGTATAACGCTACAACAGTAGGCAATATGTAATTCACGTGGATAATAGTGTTTGAAGTTCAAGAGCTTGGCTTAAGAAATTACTGAAGAGTTAGGGTGGCGCCTCAGCATTCTTACTGTCGTATGAAATATCATAAATTATCGCTTGAAAAGTTCATTTAACCTACCTCAAAATTAGTCTATATATGTATGCTTTCCAAATAAGATTGTATTTCATAAAACGTCAGTGAACTCAGTAGTGTACTGTATACCTGCTTTGAACGAACAACACTAAGTCAGCGTTCAACAACTAAAATTTCTTTACTTCAGTTTTTGTTTTCAAAATTCATTCCATGGTGTCAGGCAGGCTCTTCCCAATAGTTCCAAAACTTCAGGCATCAAGGTGAAGCTTTGTCACTACACTCCTGCAATTTATCCTCACCACCTACTCCCTCTGTTGTCTTCATGATGAAAATGAGATGCTCAGCCAGGGAGGATAATAAGCACCAAGAAAGTTAAATCAATCAAGAACATATTTTCCAAAATATATGCAAAAGGAAAGATGGATTGATTAGATGTACACTAAAGAGACATTCAAGTAACCTCACCACACGTCAGACACTCAAGTGGAACTCAAATAGAAAGTGACAATTTGGAGGTGGGTTCGAGAGTGACATGAAACAGGTTGTGTGATGAGTGAATCATCGTTTGTAAAGCTAGCGTAAAGTGATGACAGAGAATTAGATACAGTTGGTATGTGTACCGCTGAAGTCCTTTGCTTCACTCAAAATCTAAGGATTGAATAACGTAATATTGTTTGTCTTTAAGCTTGTTTCACTTTGTCACCTATGAGTGATTTTTTACCTGTACAGAACACATGAAATATACCGAAAAATTGATATCAGATGGTTGGAGGTAATCGGCCTCAGAAAGGCGTATCTGCAACCTCGAGGGAACTCATGTCCCTTCTGAGATTCGAACCCGCGTCACCCAGTAAGTTCTGCAGTCAGAGACGTTACCATTGAGCTATTCAGGCTCGCGATTGACCACCCATAGGACTGTAGTGGATGTTTTTTAATTGGATGCCCAGTAGCACTGGGTGACGCGGGTTCGAATGTCAGAAAGGACATGAGTTCCCTCAAGGTGACTGCAGATACGCCTTGCTGATGACTGCCAACTAGTACGAAACCTAGGTCGAAGGCTTCCTGTGGCCGATTGCCTACAACCATCTAATACCAACAATTCACAGTACACCGTAATGGTGAGCCACCTAGAATGGTGGCCACATTGCCAACCTGACTGATAGAATTCAGTCTGCACCGAAGATAGGACTAGACACATTACACTAGTTACTGACTAGTGTCATTAAATCACTAAAAACAAGCTCATAAATATTGTTAAGATGTGAACATTTTTATCGTAGAGTTATACAGCTTTGAAATCAGTGAATCATTATTACACTCGCCAAATGACCATAAATTACTCATCACAGATATAATTTGTAGAAAATATTGTCTATTGTGTATACAGTGAAGGAATAATGTGTTAAATAGAAATTTATGATTTTGTTCTTGTTTATTCCAGTTAAATGATATAAAGAGAATATAAATCACTGTTGTGTTTAAATAACTTGAGAATAAGAGAAACATGTGGTTGAAAATAGCTGAAGTTACATTTTTTAAATGGCCTTATTTGGTCAATCTGTCTTCATATTATAATTAACATTGAGGTTAAATAAAGTCTTAAAAAATACGTCTGGTTTGATTCCTGGGATGAACAATTTTCACTGTCGAACTCAGTCAACATTTGACAATGTAATTTTAATGAGTTCCCCGTCATTTGTTACCACTTTACTGACTCACTTAGGTGGAATAAGCTTATCCGAGTACCTAGTTTTGGTAAAGAATGGTCAAGAGAATAGCATTTATTCACAGAAGTATTTAGGGATACATGATTAGTCTTCAGGTTACACTCTTCAATGCTTTCTGTTGGATTCCTGTGACTGCTGAAGTTTGTTTTATCTATTTTTCACCCATTAACCTTGAATATATTTTGATTGGACACTAGTCAGTAACTAGTGTGATGTGTCTAATCCTTTCTTTGGTGCAGACTGAGTTCTATCAGTCAGGTTTGTAAGGCTTCCTGCCGATTGCCTCCAACCATCTAATATCATCAAACCTTCAATATGTTGTATTGAAACAAAAAAAACCAGTAGCTGGGTGGTTACAACATATCACAATGAGATAAGCTTTGAAAGAGGTGTGAGTTGTTCAATGGTAGAATGCTCGCTAGTCATTCAGGAGTTCTGAGTTCGATTCCTGGCTGAAACACTCCATATTACGCCTAGTCTCCTAGCCCATAATAAGCCCGGAAAAGAGGACAGGTTAGGAGTGGGACTAGCGGTCTCATACCGTGAAAACAACACCACCTATGTGGTGTGACCTGTACTCTATTTTCTGAAATCTCTTCCCATCGGCATTCTGACTATCCAGAAGCTTTCGTTTTCTCTTCACATTCTCTATGTCACCCTCGGATCCGCCTCCAACTCCTCACCTTCCATTTGGGTTCCAGTCAACTACCCTCTACGTGTGTGGTAAATTTAAATCAACTGGAAAATAAATATTTAACCTTCTTAAAGATGTAAACAACCTGAAAGGTAAGGAAGGAAAAGCAGCTTATCAAGTTGTTAGGCTGCATCAACTGAGGACACGTGTTACACATATCGAGCCTCCTCCATCCACGTCAAGCGATGTTGGCTTATATGGGATTGAGTTGTAAAAGAGTTAGGGGTAATCAAATTGAAAGCTGGCATCAATTCATCAAGTCTTTTGCTATTGGTTTGATCCACGTAGGGAAATCTAGATTAGATAGCTGGTCGTGATCCTCGAGACGTGAAGAATCAATGACTGGAGACTACTAGTAATATGTTTTAAAGTCGTTCTGAATGGTGCATACGCATACACACTTTGTAATTTCCAAGATCCATAACATCACTATTCTGTTTCCCGTGAATTTCTGATCATATTGGTTCTTTCGAATATATTTTCTTCTTTTCTCTCCCTCTGTGTGCTACATAGAGTATGACAACTTGAATTGCCACACTTCTATGCAAAGTTTTGTGTTAAAGCTCAGTCAGACAAATGTTATAAGAATTAGTTAAACTAAGGATTAGAGGATCAGACGGAATCCCAGTAGAAGCATTGAAAATGGACCCAGAGACATCAGCGGACTTGATGACACCACTACTAAAGAAGGTGTGGAAAGAGGGCAAGGTACCTGCGGATTGGAGGAAAGGCTACCTATTCAAACTGCCTAAGAGAAGAGACTTAAGTCAATGCAAGAACTGGCGCGGCATTATGCTCCTGTCTATCCCAAGCAAAATACTAAGCCGCATCATCCTAGAGAGAATCAAACATGCCCTGGATGAAAAACTTCGACCGGAACAGACTGGATTCAGGAGGAACAAGTCATGCATCGATCAAATCGCAACACGACGTGTCATCACTGAACAGAGCTTGGAATGGAAGTCACCTCTCTGTCTCACTCAACTTCATCGACTTTGAAAAGGCCTTCGACAGCGTCGATCGACAGGTGATTTGGAAACTACTTCGCTACTTCCAAGGGGTGCCGCCAACAATTATACACCTCATCCAACACTTGCACGACAGTGCTGCATGTCAAGTAATTCACAACAGGAAACTCACGGAATGCGTCGAAGTGAAGACGGGAGTAAGACAAGGTTGGCTAGCTGGCTGCCTACTATCTCCAATGAGTTTTCTGATTGCGGTAGACTGGACAGTGCAACAGACAGAGAGCGGGCAGCGAGGAAACAGGCATAAAATGGACCCACACAAAGAACTTGGAGGATCTGGACTTCGCCCATGATGATATATGTCTGATTTCCCACAAACTGGAAGATATGCAAGTGAAGAGCAACAAGTTGGTAGAGGAAGCTTTCAGAGCAGTTAGGACTTCAGGTGAACATTGGGAAAGGTGATGAAGATTCCTGACCAACAGCAACAGGATCAACAACAGATAACAATCAGCATGAATGGGAGGAATCTGAAAGAAGCGACCTCCTTTACGTACCTGGAAATCACAGTTTCGACTACAGGCGGACGGAACTGATGAGTATATCAAAGCGAGGATCGGGAAAGCAAGATAGGCTTTCATTTCTCTCAAGTCTGTGTGGAGATCAACAGCAATCAGCCTGAAAAATAAGATCGGGATTTTCAACTCCATTTTGAAGTCAGTGCTACTATACTGATCAGAGACTTGGCGAGTATCGAAAGGGCACTTTGAACAAACTACAGACTTTCATCAACAGCTGTCTTCACTCAATACTACTCAAGATCAGATGGCCGGCCAGAAAACGTCAACAATAGGGATTTCTAGGAGCGAACGATCCAACCCAGTAGGAACCGATTGTGCAACAAATTTGCAAGAAGAAATAGAGGTGGATCGGCCACCAGGTGAGTGACATCACACGTCAGGCCATCGCTCGACTGGAAACAGAATTGGAGGCGGTGAGTTGGTCGTCAGTACGAGGGTGACATGGAGGAGGTCATGAGGATAGGAGATGAAAGCATTTGATCATACGTGAAGCCAGGTGAAGACATTGGCAGAGAACCGAACGCAATGGAGACGTGCGTCTGAAGCCCTACGTTTCTGTAAGAAATAAAGGAAGTAATAATAATAATAAGGATTAGAGGTTTACATTATTTGGTAAGTTAAGATCTTCAAGTTTGAAACTTTACTCAACAGTATGAATAAATTTTCTTTGGTTGGAGGGTTCCATCTTGAGCTGACATCAGTTAGAGAACTATTCGAAAACCTGGGAGTACTGGACAGCTGTTTCGTCCCAGTTTTGGACTCTTCAGCCGCACGTCTAACTATCCATAATCTTTTAGGTCAGCTTTTTCTTGCAGTGCATTTTTCCTGGCTGAAGATTCTTCATGTTTCAGTCTGATTAGAAAGGGTGATTCATTTAATGTTCTTTGTTTTTCAATTTAAAAATGAAATACTAAAGAAAGCACTTGCTTTTGTTATTGTTGTAGCTGTTTTTGAATTGTTCCAGTATTTCAATATATTTATGTATATATTCATTATTGCCTATCATGTTTCATTTCTTTCATTCAATCACTTTAACAAGACATGCCCATTTTTCTAAGCAGCATGATATTCAACTAAATGAATCTGACTCACTTTATCTTGTAACAATCTACTGAAAGTATGCAAAAATAGTCAGACTAAAAGCGTGAATTTAAAAAAAGCTAAAAGTGAATAAGAAGTTAAGTAATTAGTCAGTAAAATGTTATATTAAATGTTATATTTGAAAGGCTGGTTGCTTTTATTATTTGTTCAATGAATATGTTTTGTTACTGTTAATATAATTATTTTTTCATCCTTACAGAGCTGATTTTGATTTCCCTCTGTCCTCTAAAGGATATTATGATATTGGATGGTTGGAGGCAATCGGCCACAGGAAGCCCTGCTCCACTCAGGTTTCGTGCTAGTTGGCACTCATCAACAAGGCGTATCTGCAACCTTGAAGGAGCTCATGTCCCTTCTGAGATTTGAACCTGCGTCACCCAATGACCTCTGCAGTCAGAGACGTTACCATTGAGCTATTCGGGCTGGTGGTTGACCTCCTGTAGGACTGTAGTAGGTATTTTGATGGGACACTAGTCAGTAACTAGTGTGATATGTCTAGTCAATTCTTTGGTGCACACTGAATTCTGTCAGTCAGGTTTGCTATGTGACCACCATTCTAGGTAGCTCGCCATCATGGTGCACATTGATTTGATGATATTAGATAGTTGGAGGCAATTGGCCACAGGAAGCTTTGGACCTAGGTTTCGTGCTAGCTGGCCTATAAGATTTCATTGCCTCCACACATATATTCTCCCCCATTCCACCCTCATACCCAGGTTAAACTCAACCTTTCCCGTTCAATTTCCACTTGAGGGACTGGATAGTGATATCACTCGATTGGCTCATCAATGTATGTCCCATCCATCTCCATTTCGTTACGCATATTTGCTGGGTAATAGGTTCTTAGTCGGTTCGTTGCGCTGCCAGAATCCTATGCTGTTTATACCTTTCTGGGC